>OZ026623.1:67912594-68182594 GCA_964020975.1 Hermodice carunculata
AACTTCCAGGATAAATTATACTTCAACAGTGAAACAAAACAAAACAAAACAAAAAAAAAAAACAAAACAAAACAAAAAAAAACAAACAAAAAAAAAACAAACAAAAAAAACAAAAAAACAAATAAAACAAAAAAGCAAAAACAGAACAAAAACGAAAAACAAAAAACCGAAAAAAACAAACAAACAACCCCCCCCCAAAAAAAAACAAAAAACAAAATAAAAAACAAACAAACAAAGCGAACGTTTTATATGTGTTGAGAATCCATTAGTTTCAATGTTGTATTGGTGGTGAAACTGTATTGCTAGACTGAATAACCTAATGCATTGATTTGCTGAAGTAGTCTTTGATCAGACCCTGACAGTTACATAGATCAATATAATGCACCAGACCACGCTCAGATGTAAGGTGACGACGCTACACTTCGTGCGCAAGGGTAAAATTTTCTTGCCTGCCAAGACGGACTGTATTTGCTTACCTGGCGACACGCACTTCAAGCGCAATATAACAATTATGCAGAGCGAGTCTGTCTGGCAGTCAAGAAAGTTCCAATTCCCACAAAATTCAGAAAGGGATGGACATCATGAGGGAGTGTGTTCTTCGTGGCCTTGGCTTGTGCGTTTTTTTTTTTTTTTTTTTTTTGCCGGGAGCACAATAGAATACGCCAAGCCTATTTCATTTGTTCCTCCACATATTAGCGCCTTCCTTGCGATAAAGAATGCCAATCACTTTGCCATGTTTTTCTCGCGTATTGCCATTCGAAACCTTGCCACTCATATAACATATTTTATATTTTGTGGAGATAACTAGCCCACTGAAAGATAGTTGGCTCACCCTTGAACTGCAATAAACTGAGAGAGACACAAAACCGAAACTTCCTGATGGGTGAGTGCGGGCGAGTGGTATCGGAACATGCCGCGCACAGTGAGACATAATAATTTTATATGACCGAACAACCAGCTAAAAACAGAGTCCAGAGTCGCTTTTTGCAGTCATATAACAGTAATCTGATTATTTTATACCCCTGAAGGTCAAAGTTTTAAAGCTTTTTTTCTGTCCCCTCGCTCAGTGTACTTCGAAACACCCCTGTATGAAGTGGGCAAATCTGTGCGTGTGCAATGTGCCAGTCTTCCAGTTCCACAAAATGCGACAGCGCTACAGACGATACCAGTTTTAGTGGAGGGGTGTGTTTCATATAAATCTACTTCAAGGTTAACATTTAATGCTATTCACCGTTTCGCATTCAGGTAAAGGCACATATAATTATTGAAGGCAGATATAATTATTTACGCTGAATCGAATCCCCGCTTTTATAGTTTGCGGCATATTTATAGCCAAGTAGTCCAGTGTTAGGATTCCTCGATCGTCATATGTATTTTTGCCAGTAACCATTAAAAGCAAATTGGTCTTGGATAGGGCAAGACTGTAGAAAGGGTTTTCAGCCTTTATAACGTATACAATGCCATGATTCTGAGTAACGATTTACGCATAGGTTGGAATCGCCTTCATTGAAAACACACTGAGGCTCACGTCCATCGCCAGGTGTCGTTTTGACAATCGCCACCTTTTATCCTCCCTTATTATTTTTTTTTATCACACTATGGAAAGGAAAACATGAGCCCATCGATTTAATTATCTACATGGTCATTTGATCACCACAATAAACCAATTAATCATTCCTAATCTTGTCAAGCAGTTTATACAAGAATTGGTAGCAGCGCACCTCAAAATGTCACAGTTGGTCGTTTGTCGTTGCTACGGTCCTGGATTGTGGAAAGCAGCCGACTGCTATCCAAACTTTGGCGGACTAATTAGCATACATTTGTAAACAGACATCTCATGCTGCAGCCAGCTAAAACATGATTATGTTTTTTTCCCTTTTTTAGCATATAAATTTTGCTTTTTTAGTATTTATGTTTGGTGACAAGAAAGTTAAAGTGCCAAGCTTTACGGAAATGAAAAAAAAACTCATTTTCTGTCGGGTCACGATTTTCCCGTTATAGCTCAATCCCCTCCACTACTTTAAGAGGGCCTTTGTATACTTCGTATGTTATGAAAATACTGCAGTTATATATAAGTGAAAGTGACGCTCATGCAACTATAAATAACTCGATTTTTAAAGATTGTATTTAAGCAAACAAACAAACAAATAAAAAACAACAGCAAAAAAAGACATATACAGAACCAAAACCGAACTAGTGATAAAAAATAAAATGATAAACAAAAAGCACTATATAATAAATATGCTAATACTCTTTATTTCAAACAATAGGACTGTAACTGTTCTGTACCCAGCTGATCTTACATACACAGACTGAAGTGCTCCTGGAAACTTCAAAATGATAAAAGTTGTGTTAGTCTATCATCACTGTGACTAACAAGATTTATGTAAAAACGAGTTGCAGTGCCACTTGTTGGGCATATTAACATCTACAGTTCCCATCAAGGCTCCCCATGCAATCTCAAAGCAATTGGGCAAGCAGTTTGGAAGCAAACAGAAAACTGCAATAAATCACAAAACTGTCTGCCAAACACTGAAGCATGGCTATTTGCAGAAAATATTAGAAATCCAACCCATCCTCACCAAGTTTGAAATGAATGTGGTTGACGGTGTTGGAGAATGATTCGAAATTGAATTGTCGTTACAATTTTCATTCACCTCCATACTACCTGCTAGGTAACTAGATCGACAGAATATATATATATATATATATATATATATATATATATATATATATATATATATATATATATATATATATATATATATATATATATATATATATATATATATATATATATATATATATATATATATATATATATATATATATTAAGGATGTAGAGTGCCACCAGCATGCAAAAAAAAAAATGTTTCACCCTCGCATAAGATACATTTCCAGCATGTTTGGGAACAATCTCAGTGACGATTTTGGAAAAGTCCCAAATTGCTAAGACACATTAAATCTTGTGAAAAAAAGGAAAAGTTGCAGCACCATCTTTCGAACAATTAAGGACTGGGGGGTTCCCACATGTGTCTCTCCTCAATTGAGAAGTTATTGGTTTTCTGCTTTTGGAGAAGATTTTTCAAAAAAAAAAAAAAAAAAAAAATTCACAAAAATTCCAAAAGTCACTGGAGCGTGACAATTTAATGAACTTTAATAGGGTGCCACCTAACATGCACATACTAAAATTCAGGTTCACTTGTACGAGAATAGATCAATTTCATCCAAAATACACGCCTCTGTTATGTAGAAGTGCATAAATATCATCCTAAGTGTAACATATGTTAGACATTCATGGAATGCTTCTGTATAAAAAATGGCGTAAGCTTCAGTTGGACATAAACAAAGTTATTCACAAGAAGACATGTTTAGTACCCCTGTAACATTGCAAAGAGGTCAAGATCAACAAAACGCAAATTTTACAGACACGCAAAACAGAAGGTATAATGTATTTATTGTATAAATTTTACTAGTGTAGGTAAGTAGGCTCTGAACATATGAGAGATGCCCCAAAATAAATATGTTTGGGCCCGTTCCCTTGAACATTGATCAAACCATCAATAAGGCAGATTTCAGAGCGTGAGATGACAATACATCTGTGGCGTAAATTTCATTTTGGTATGTGGAACGGTTCTACATATTTCATTTTGAATAATGGAAGGACAGATAGACATGTAGACAAGCTCTTACTCTACCTCTCTCCATGTCCCCGTATGCCACATTCGAAATGAAGAAAATATATTTCAGTGCAGTTGCCATTATTGCAACATGCGCACAACTAAACTGTCGAGATATAAAATGCCCAAGCTTTCATGATATATCTGGTAAAAGTAAGAAATATTGATTTCAAATGCAGCTAGATGTTCATTGGCGTGCATCGTGCCCACCCGCGTTTACAGAGTCAAGTGATACCTCATTTTAGGCCTTGCACTCCTTTTATACACTGCTGGTGGTCATGTATATAGAATAAAGCATATAACTTTTACGTAAGGCTAAATCAACTTGCTTACATTGAATGGGCACATGAAGGTCAGAGGTGAAAACTTGTGACAATTATAAATGTGGTTTTCTCATATTCATTGCGAACGCCCAAATATATTCTCATCTGGTTCTTGTTGCATTGATATGCCCATTTCACAGTTTTGTGGACTTGACAAAACCAGGTTACGTAAAAAGCCATGAACACCCGCTTTGGCTAAATCAAAGGTTATATTCTCCTGAATACTTGTACCCCTGCACTGAGAAAAAGTATGCTTTCGGTTTGCTTGTTTGAAGCTTTTTGTCTGAATAATTGTCAACGTTTGTTTGATCGTTCCTTGGATGACCATTCTCTGCAATATCCAGATATGTCTTCAAACCTTCAAAATACATTTTCCAGGAGCACGTGTCATCTGACACCTCTGGTTTGTTTTACAATTTTTTTTTTTTTTTTTTGTATGTCTTGGATTCTTATCTCATTTTAACATACACGCTGGATTGTTATGTCAGCAAACTACAAGTGTTGACTTAATTAACGTTTCTCTGTGCGACAAACATCTGGTATGTCCCACTTGTACCTTCAAACGTTTGCACAGGTTTCGTTTGGTTGATATCTCTAATTTTTATGCGGTTATACACATGCACTTAAAATTGTGATTTTTTAGCGAGATACGTCGCATATTTCTCCCATGGGTATACTTTTTGATAATGACTTGTTAAAGTGTATGTGGAATCGATGTAACCTCGTGGAATGTATTTTGGTGAACAATTCAGAATGAAGTGTTTGATCAAAAAATAAACATATGATCAGAGATGTCCTTCTTTGTGCATTTACATACAATCTCTTGCACTAGCTTCGTTAGATAATAATTTTAATGACAAACCTCAGGTAATTGTTGTGTCACCTTAAAAACTATAAAAATGTCACCAGGTGACTCACACCGAATCATTAAAAGTACCACGATATTGTATCAGAGTTCTGGCCAATCTTGGCCATGGTATTTTGTTCGCTGTGTCAATACACATGTCAGTCAAAGGAAAATACGACTAAATGACCAAATAAACTGTTATCTTTAACATCCTAATCAAACTTAACATTGCGCTTAAGTCCATTTCAAACTGTGTGCTGATTCTTCCATCTGATTAAGGTTTAATGATAACTGTAAATTATAAGTTAAATGGGAGTTATTGATTATGGAGTTAAACTCCAGGATGTAACTTCATAGCAAATTATAAGTCCATTTTTGTAACTTGACAGCCACCCACTTGTGCGTTGCAGATTAACTGAAATTCGGAATATGCACAGGGGCACATTAAAACAGCAATTACATGCCATAGCTGCATGAACATATTGCATAATATGTTCAAGTATATTCATATGTGAATGCGTCTGTTGGTTATAAGGAAATGCATTTATGTTGCTGTCAGCTATATTGTTTTTGTCAGATGTGCATATATCCTTAAAGATGCAAGGTTTACACCATATATATGAAAAAAAGGAAAGAAAAGACGGAAAAAAAACAAAAGTGTTGTGGGTTGCATCCACGTCTGTGTGTGTCTGCAGAACACTCACAGTGTGTCATGTATATTCGGGATTATAATGCGATTTGAAGTAATTGCGATATCTTTGTACTTCAATTCATATGAATTTGAACTTACTTACCGCTTGTCTGTGGTCATTAAAGAATGTCCCAAGACAAACATATGGAGCAATGAATGAATTAAATGTGTTTGACTGGAGTCATTCATCTGGGTTGCAGCATCATAAGGCTGACATTTCCTGACTTGTATGACTTGTTTTGAAACAGAACCTAACTAAAACAGTTTATACTTTGATTTCATAACATGATCTTTATTACATACATGTACTTTATACACAAATTTGTACTATAAATTCCATCTCTGTACAATCTTTAGCCTTTAAAAGCAAGCTCGCTTATTACAGTTGCCCTGTTAAATGCCCTGTTGCCACTTGTGGTTCATTGGACTCACCAGCACTTCATTTGATGTAGTTGGACGGATAAATTTTCTTTTCGGTTCTTGCTCATATGTTTAGAAAGAGGGAATCTTGTCTGATGACTTACTATTTAAAACTCGAAGAGTTTCGGTGCAAACATCATCATTAAAAAGAGCAACAGATTATCTAAACTGTAGTGCCCCTATCATCTTATGAACTTTTATATGTGGAAAATGTTTTTCCACCGTGTCCGCCAATTTGTTGCCAAAAGATGGAAAATAATTCATGATGATTGGTGAGAGCCACCTCACTAAGAAAACAGGTTACCATACTAGATGTAACATTCGAGTGCCCCATCATCAGGGAAGCCACCTTCGAATGTATGTATGTATGTAAGTATGTATGTATGTAGGATAATACTGACGTCCTTCAGATATCATGCTGTACATACAAGAACATGACTCATATTATGCTATTTTTATGAAAGCTATTTAAATTTACGATATTAAGTTTCCATCTGAATAAATCATTATCGTGGCCAAAACGTGTTCCTGAAGGTTTGCTTCTAATGACCACCAGCATGTTGTTATAGACAAATAGACCGCATAGGGGAGGGGGCAGCATACATATTATGCACGATTTGCAAATATGAGTATGAATTTACAGCTTGGTTATATGATCTACAGTTTACATTTTTATATGGGCCAGACTACAACTAAATGTCAATGAAAGTGCTGATGACTTGTTGTTGGCGGCTCCCAAGTAAGAAGTTTTTTTATTCTAACATTTCCACTCCACAATTAGTGCACCTTTTCATCCAGCTCTACATCCCTGGTTGCAATTGTCCTAAAGCAGTGAATTTTAAAGTATGTGCGCTGCAAATGAAACTAAATTGCTGTACATCATGTAGCATGTAAAAACGATACTGTTGACTTTTTCCATTTTTTTTCAGAGTTGTATATACTCTACATTTTATCCCTGGATAATTCCACCATTATAAGTTTACTTGAGGATTTTTGCATAGAAGTCTGATTTGGCCGGAATGTGGGAAACCAAAATTGGAAAAACTCTGTTGTAGATCCTTTTTTGAAATTAAGTACTTGGGAATATGTACAATCAAAGAGTAGTGTGTATATTGCTTGTACTTACCAAGTGAAACGTAAGCCAATCATGACGGGAATGGATGTGACAGTAGTATTGAAAATACTGGTACTGAAAAACACATATCACTGTCATAATGCCACACTGGCATAAAAAAGACTGGTCGACTCTCATACTACAAAGGCATTACTGAGACTACTTGACTTGCATGCAACAGCAGCATAACTGAGACTAGGCAACTCTCGCGCCAAAGCAGCAGGCCTGAGATTAAGTGAACCTTGTGCTAGAATTTATAACCAAGCTTCGATTCCAATCTTGCTGACCATCGAGTAAGTCTTTAAGGTGTCACTACTCCCCCATGACCGAGGCTCTCCTTAGTGTCAACAAATATGATCGGTCAAACCCGGACATCTAATGTTACCTAGAAATGTCTTCACTTCACAATTTGCTCATGAACCCTACCAAGAACTTGTGCAAATGTTCATGAACTGTCTTAATACCATATTTCAATATAATCATCAGGACATTAAAGACATTTTGAACAAATTGGAGAATAAAGTTCTGCCAGAGGTGCATTCTGCAATGTGTGACCAAGTTCACCAGATTTTCCCCCAGTATAGAAACTGGAGGCATGCTAAGAGACAGGCTCTCCATAAGTTAGTAGCAGACATTTGTACCATTGGATTCAGCTTGGCTAATTCTCAACTGGCACATGATCTGGAGAATTTTTTTTTTCATGAAACCAGGGTTAGCTCCTCTTTACCTGATACTGCAACTGTGATTGGTGCCGATTCGACGCAGCCTGTAACCACTCGGCTGGCATTGCAGCTGGTACTGTTCCTTCAAGTAGACTACAGGAGCTATTTAGTCTTGTGGTAGATATGCGTGGTGACTTCTCTCCCGTCCAACAAGAGCTTAAAAGGATCTCTCGTGAAAGTGAAATTATGAAAAAGGAAAATGAGGCAATGACAACACAATTATCTGGGTTTTCAGGCACAGTAGGGTTAGGAGGTGTAGATAGCTCAACAGACTCTTTAAGTGAATCCCCTGCTGAATCATTGGATGATCTAAACAACGACGAGATTTTCTCTGTAGTGTACAGTAAAAGACAGGCCAAGAAAAGACACCAAGCACAAACTAAAATACAAAAAGTGAAGTTAACCGTGACAGCGCTTTACAACACCTGGCACCCAAAGAACATGTACCTATTTTGCATCGTTCTGTGGCTGATGCCAACATGGAAAAGCGGAAAAAATGTCAACAGCCACTTCAGTGTCAATAAAAGTCTTAACGCTGCCCCTTTACTGGCTTAGTTTGACCTATACATTGGGGGCTTGCACTTTTTGCACCAACATAAGGACATCGAGGAACACCTGTCTGACATGGGAGTGCAATGTCTTGAGAGAACAGAAAACTTGGCTCTAATAAAGACGAATTGTTTCTTGTCACAGTACCAGATAAAGACAGAGAAGGGGTTCTTACTAAAAAAGAATGGCCTAAACGTATCATAGTCAGAGCGTTCACACAGCCCAAGCCCAAGGGCAAACATACAGATCGCAGGTACTCCAATAAAACTAAAACTATAAAATCCCAACATAACCACAAATCTAATAAGATGTCACCAGGTACACCCAACAGTTCCCACCTCACTCAATGCCAAGAACGAGACAGATAGAGGCATTGTGAGTCTCAAAAAGCAAGGAATCCTACATGTAATGAGCCCTTTCACCAATACCGCCAGGGGGCTGTAGTTTTTACCAATAGCCCTCAGCTGTCCCTGAAGCCATTCATACATTCCTTCGACATTCCCAAGTGCCACAACAGTACGTACTCCCGTGCCGGCCGAGCCAAAACACAGGGACAGTTATACATAGCAGATCGAGAACAGTATTAATATGAGATCCTGTGGTCTGGGAAACTTTTCTTCCTAGATGGGTACACACAGCCCTATGGACACTCTTTTGCCTAATAAGGATAATAGAGATGTATAAGTTATCGAATCTTTATATTGTAAAGGGTTGACTCAGTATGGCTTATATATTTGAGAACGTTTAGATAAATGTAATGTCTTGTGTTTGTCTGAGACGTGGCTCAAGCCATAGAACTTAAATATTATTGACAATGTCGTGCTGCCAGCATCTGAAAAACGTAAATATAAGCTTTTTGCAAAGTTTGGAATGTGTAATGTTGATGGTGGTTACTCTGGATGCCGTTTGGAGGAGGGACTGTACTCGTTAAAGAAAATGTTGACCTGGGCTCCCATGAGCTTCCGTTACGAAGCAACTGGGCATTAGCTGTGGCAGTCACAAAATTGAAAGGTGAAACTATACATATTGTTGTGTCTGTTTACATGCCATATTATGACCGTAGCAACCTCAACAAACGGAAAATTCCTCTGTAAATTAGATGCTTTACTGCCGTTAACAGATGAGAACAGTAATGTCGCACCTGTTATATTTTGTGGACATTGAAATGCCCAGCTTCTGTGGAGCAGTCAAATCCCTCTGCAATGGTATCGAGAGAAGGGCTTTACCCAGGATAGCCGGATCTTGTGTGATTTTCTAGTAACTAATAATTTATCAGTATTAGACTTCCAGTATATATATAAACAAGTGGTATATTTTACTAAGTTTCGTTATTCTTTAAATACTTTTACTTGGATAGACCATTGTATGACATACATTCACGATGCATGTGATGTTTAGAGTTCTCATGTTGTGCCCCTGGACGACGGGAACCTTGGCGACCATTTACCTTTATGCCTTTAGGTACGCACAGCGGATAAAGTCTCACAAAGAGTGCATCTGTGGTTCTGCCTCCTTATGGGGTTATCCCAAAAGGGATGACCCTTAGAGGAGGCCGAGGTACAAGTCTGCTCTAACAGAAAAATTGAATTGAATACCAGTTATAGATGTAAGCAGCCCCTGTGAAGACTTACAAAGTGTAGCTTATGAGTATATACAGTTTATAAATAATGCCATACACGATGCTTCTCGTTGTGCTGGTTGTTTGCTTATGGAACATTACAAACCAATACCTACCGGTGCCCTGAACTATCTAGATTATGTGATGAGAAGAAGTATTGGTGAAGGTTATGGAATGATAAAGATCGCCTAAGGTCTCATCCAGCTTTTGAGGCATGGAAGTATCTTAACAAGAAGTTAAGGCGTTTACTAGGTTATGTATAAGAGACCAAACCATGCACAAGTATCGTTCTTTTGATTCTCTTTTTCAGCAACGTAAGTTACCCCAATTTTCGACTAGACTTGATAGACAACTATAAAAAACAACCCAATTCAATTTTGGATGTACATGAATTGGCAGATTATTATAAGCATATTATTGGGAACGCCGAAGAGAATCATAAAAATGACATTCATGCTTTTCTTAATGATTTCTTGTTTACAATGATATCCATCATGGTAAACACATTTCATCAAGCGATATAAATTGTCTGTTTAAGTCTCTCACTTTAAAGAGCACCTATCTTGGAGATGAGGTCACCGCAGAACATCTTACTGATGAAAACAGTGAGATATTACATACACACATGTCTGCTTATGTTCGCTTATTTTTAGTTTACACTGTTATCTCTTCTGTCTTACAAGAAAGCGTCATCGTACCAATTCTAGGGAAAAAAAGGGCTTAAATGCCAAAAACCGAGCCAGCTACAGACCTATCACTGTGTGCTTTGTATTCCAACCTGATTGTGCTGTGTATACAAGCTCCTGATACAGCAACTGGCAATCAAATTGGCTTAATAAATGGAGAGCGTCGGCATATGTAATGTTTTATTAAGTGATATTCTATTATTTTATAAGGCCAAAGGCTCTCCAATTTTTGTTTGCAGCCTTGACGCTGAAAAATGTTTCCGCAAGATATGGCAAGAATGGCCTTTTTATAAGTTATGGGGAGCCACAGATGCCATTGATTGATTATTTCTTTTTAAATGGTACAAAAACTTATTTGCTGTTGTTAAATGAAAAAATTCAATCAGTGATCATTTCCATGTATATCGAGGCACGCATCAGGGCAGTTTCCTGTCCCAGTTCTTCAATGACTCTATTGATGGTCTTGTGTCTCAAAAACAAAGCGCCAATTTCAGTGTCCGCATTGGAAATATAAAAATCAACAGCTTTGATTATGCAGATGATATATTCCTAACTTTGTCCACTGTGCCGGGTTTGCAAGCACTGATTAATATCTAATATTTTTTATGCATATGTTGATGACTGGATGTTTTCCTTCGTCATGGTAAATCCAAATCCATGAATCCAGGGGATCATAGACCTCTGTCCCACACCAACAGTATTCTTTCTTTACTATGGCTCTTGGGTAATGAATATCTCGACATCGTAGGCGAAATAAATATTTTATGGGTCACATTTTCCTCTGCTGGATCTTATACTAGCCATGTGCCTAACAGGTGTGCTGCCCCCAGGAGGGCAATCTTTAGACTAACCAGAGCAGGTATGATGTATCCAGGCATGGGCGCTCAACCAACATGTTTGTGATAAGTAAAAAAAAAAAAAAAAAAGAAGAAAGAAAACTCACGACAGCAAACCTCTTAAACACACTAAGTACCGACCCACCCATGGAACATCACCAAATTTGAGGTGATTCTGCGTGACATTTTTGAGGAAAAAAAATCAAACAAATATGTAAATTGCTGTAGCAATGCGAAATAACTTATATAGTAATCTACCGGAAAATATTTAATAAGTCCCCAAATAAAAAAAAATAATAATAAAACCTGGGATTAAGACCAACACCATTTAGTAAACAGCCATGCTTGACCGGTCCATAAGGTACATCTTCACCAAACATCAGCATAACCGGAGTGACACGCTTGGAAAAGATGTCACAAATACAAACAACAAAAACAAAAATTCATTAGATATTAAGAAGCATTGTAGATGCACCTATAAAAATAGATCGCGTTAAGGGTTTGCATTTTTTTTTTAAACATGGCCCTTTTGATTAATCTTAGCAGAAACCTAAACAAGACAGATTCCATCAGGAATGAAGAAGATTCGTTCAATACCTCCAAAAAAGATGTTGAAAATGCACGTGAACAGACGATGAATGGACGATGGATCACATGTCATGTAAGCTCAGCTGACTGACAAGTCGCTATTCCTCAGACATATAGATAGGAGTTATTGGAATAATCAAGGCACAAGAGGTTGTATGAGTTATGCGGTAATACTCTCAACGCTCGTTGCTCATAGTTGAAAAAAACGCTAACCCATCGCCTTGCATTACATTTGTGTCTTTTTGTCCGGAACCACTTTCAAGTAAGTCAATACCCTATTCCGCAGTTTGAACTCTTTACTCTCTATAAACTAACCTGTCAATGTCTTGGCTAGCCTGTCAATGTCTAATCTAAAAACATATGGAATTACTGTTGTCCATATTGCACGAGATCTTTTGTAGAATTTTGACATAGGCTCCATTAGCCCCATCAAATTAAAGGGGCTTCAGCGGGTAAATACTCAGAACATGTTTCAGAGTCTGTATCCGTACATGTCTCTCTGAGTAGGGGCCCCTGGTCTAAAGTTAATACTCAGCAAAGACACCCACATAATAATGAATAAATATGAGCGTGGCAAAGGATGAATTAGCTAGATAAGTGAAGTTTTGCTTATAAATGCAAAACTTCATTGCGATTGACTAATACCTGCCTAACCAGACAATGTTACCAAATTTGTTTAGCACAAGTTCAGATAAGAATAATTTGACTTACCCCTGAACCAGTATGTACCCTTTCTAGCCGGAGAGCTAATCTTAGTTAAACCAACCGCCAATGTATAACCAAAGTAAATACAAACTGGGGCATTACACTCAGTCCTGGTCATGTGAGACAAAAAACAAAAAACAAAAAAACAAAAACCAAACAAACAAACAAACAAAACAACAACAACAAAAAAAAAAAAAAAAAAAAAAAAAAAAAACAGGTGCAGCTAGACCACCAGGACAAACCGAGAGAAATCCTAACAAGTACTGCAACAATGGACATCGTGTACCAGATATATAAAACAAACCGCATGATGACACCTACTCCTCTCTTTGAAAGTCTCCAAACAATAAAGCTTTATTTCGCTGTTAACCTTTAGTCAACGTTCCAACATAATCAAGTCAGATTGCAACATTTGAGTAAATACTGTCAAATTTGAGAAACTTTTTGACATTGAGTAAATGTGAGCTGAGGCATGTCAGAAAAAAATGAAAGTCATTAGCATTTAAGTCGAAAAAATGTTATCAAACCATAATTTTCTTTAACCATATTTTAAGTACAATCAGGCAAACTTGTAACTGTCGTCAGCTTCTGCTTACTACCGATAGCCCTGGGGGTTTACCCTTACAGAAACTACGTTATCCTAAAATGTTTTAAGGGTGAATATTTAAACAGCATGATGCCAAAAGATAACGTTCAGTAGCAAACAGGCAAGTCTCAAATCTGTCACATCATTGCAGCCAAACCTTCTAACAATGGATAATAAATGCAAAACTTGTAGGGCATGTCAGAAAAGGATGATAATTATTAGCTTTTAAGTCAAAAAAACGAATCCACAATATAATTTTTCAAGTACAATTAGGCAAGCTTGAAACTGTTGCAGGCCACTGCTTGCTACCGATAACCCTGGAGTTTTAACCTGACAGAAAACAAGCCAGCGTAAAATGTCTAAAAGGTAATATTAAAACAAAATGATACCAAAACATGAAATTAGATAACAAAACAGTTAAGTCTTAAATCTCCAAAAGTATTGAAACTAACTCTGTAACAATATCTGGACATTTACAGTAAATTTTGGAGAAATATTTGATCAAAGCTGCCTCTTTGGATCCACTTGACTCAAGATTATGGAAAATAAATTTGGTTCTAAAAAGAAAATATCAACATTTGCCACAAAAATGTATTATATCCAATGCCTTCCGAAATATTTCTGACAGGGAAAGGATAGCTAACTGCTTCACAGTTAAACTCCTCTATTTTATGATAGACGTTAGTGCAGAACATGTCATTAGAGATTCAAATATGTAAGTGCAGAAACAAATTTGTGAGACAATCTGAAATCTTCTTATGTTTGTCAATTATGCAATTCAGTGGTCACACAACAAGACACCAGGGATGTGAAACATTTAGGTACTATTCACAAATTTAGGTATATTTAGGATAAGCACTATATGCAATTAGATAGTGAAGCCTACCAAATAACCAAGACCGCATCCTAAGTTTTATGACCGCATATGTATCATCACCACCGACTAAAATTTTTTCTAAGTTGAAAAAGTAATACCAAAGTTTCTGATTTCACAACTAACTGACAGGAAATACACAAAACTAACAGTCAACATAATCTTTTGAACAAACAAGTAATTAATATGGTCCGACGCATACATGTTAGAGCTTACAGTGGCCATAAGTGACAACAACTTGTCAATTAAAGATGAAGACTTTGTCAGTAAAGGCCATTGATAGACCACAAACAGTGGTTTGTTTTCATTTTTCATGTTACTCTTTAGTTAAAAATACAAAGTGCGGGATATTATCCAATATGTGCATATAAGGACAAATATGAGGTAATATATTTAGAGGTGTAAGGCTATTTTTTCGACAAATGTACACCACGAGTATCATCAAGGTATTAAGCTCAGGGAATACATTTTTGAAATTATTTATTTTATCAATTAGTGTACTCTATTTAGTTACTAGTATAAGAGAAGACTGTAGGGGACAGAATAGCATATAACCCTCTGATACGAATTAAACCAAAAACTGATTTACCCAAAAAACTCCAAGGGCGTAAAGGTATGACAGTTTTTAAGAAATGATCCGTCCTGTTTTAAATGTGTACAAAAAGAAGAGCTTCGCAAGTTATATCGTAAAACAAATAATTCCCTATGTGTCTGCCCCGTATGTAAAACTGCATTTAAACCAAAATGGCACACTACTGTCATTCTATCCTAAATATTGTTTCAATATATTTACCAAAAGGCGATAAAAAGAGATTTTTGCACAAAATGCCTGTGTTTCTGCAAACTTTTGAATATTGCGTTCTATCATTAGTGCACAAGTGGTCTATCGAGGTCTGTCCTTTATGTATTTATGGACCTCCCAATGCTGAAGTTTTTATGACGTTTCGTGTTTGTGCCATGTCCAATAATACATGTTACACAATACCGGTAATTTCAATCCCGCAATCCGACGTACACGTATTAACTTCACTTTTTTTGCAATCAGAGTGGCACCCTTGGGGAACAAAGTGTTGGACAAGGTATGGAAACTGGGCTTCCAACAGTTTAACATAACAGCACATTAGCTACTCACAATCACTGATCAGAACTAGGATTAATTAAGAAAATAACACCGCTGTATACTTCAAAAGACTTTTGTTACATACATTCTTTTCAATCTGGAGGTTTGTTTAAAATGAATCCTTTAAGCATATAGCCAAATTTATGGCCATAAACGGCTCTGTTACTGATAAGTTACCTTTCCTTATAGGCACGGATAATGTGCTCCGTGTAGATCATTGCGAGAAGTATACGTATTTAGGCAGTGTTTTTACCTGTAGCGGCAGTATATTATCAGCAGTGAATGAGCATGCCAATGCTGTGAGAAAACACTTACTTAAACTGGTAACATTTTTCAATAAAAATCCAGACATGCCTTTCATTGTGAAAAAGAAAGTCCTGGATGCAGCATTTATGGCATCTATTTTATACGGATGTGAAAGTTGGTTTAATGTTGGTCTGAGAAAGGTAGAAAGTCTGTACATGGGTGCCCTGAAAGCTTTGCTATGGGTTCGTATCACTACTGCTAATGACTTATGCCTGATGGAATTAGGGTATCCTATGCTGAAAGACTTAGCAAAACACAAACAGAAGGTGTTTTTCCAAAGAATGACATCTGAAAGAAGTGGGATGCAGGATGATCCTTTGATGTATGCTATTAGATTAACTGGTGATACAAGTACAGGATCCTATATTAATACGTTATTAGGTATGGACAACGTTTTTGAACATGGCATGCGTGTTATCAAAGATCGGGTTAGAACGTCTAATAAGTCAAAATTTACAATGTACAGACATGTTAATCCGAGCCTGGATGTTCATAATGTGTATGCAAAGGAGGCAGGAGCTCATATCCCAGAATACATACGAGTCTCTTTTTCTCGTCTCCGCTTGTCTGCTCACAATCTACGTATAGAGACGGGACGGTGGTCTCGGTTACCGCGGGATCAGAGCGTGTGCAGATGCGGCAGTATACAAGACGAGACGCATGTTATACAGCATTGTAATTTAGTTCAAGGCATTCGAGACTCGTACAATAAACCGACACTTCCATACCCTATGGCTGTCATTGAAGCCAAGGATTTAGCAGACGTTAAAGTGCTTCATGAAATTCTAATATATTTTGCCTGATAAGTGTTAGGATTTATGTAAAGATTTCTATAGTAATCTATATTGTAAGAATGAGCTGCGATTGGATTGCTTTATTATTATCATGATTCGCCTTATACATGTATTTTGCTTTGGACCAAGGTCAATAAAACTACTACTACTACTACTAGCTCCTATAGTGTGGACGATTCCTAATCTTAGGGTACGGACTGTTTTAATGGAAGTTCAATTATTGAATTTTTAGGTTTATTTGTTTCTACTAGTACTCTTGGCTACAAAGGCTACGTTTTTCATTGCCCCGCAGCGATTTTAGAGTGCAGAAGAAAAAAGGTTGAAATGGTATTAATAAAATTTGGGAAAACAGACACAGGTGACAGAAGGTTGACATTCATAACTTTACAAAGTTTTAAGCTACAACTTTCATATTACCCTCCCCCGCCCCCAGTCTTTTATCAGCTGTAGCTTAGTTGTATGGCTTTCAGATGCTACATTTATATATGACAGTAGTATGCAAGTCTATGTGCATTTCAATGATAATTCTAATGTTCAACAAAACCCTTGGTCTTTACCAAATGTGTTCAAATAGTGGTACTCAACTATTTTTATGTTTTCCTTTAAACAAAAAATATGTCATTATTTTTGTCTTTAAACCGCTTGGCACGATTACATAGGCACAATTCTGGTGACGCTTAGACCAGAATTTGTTAACCATACGGCATTACAATTTTTTTTCTCACGACTTTGTCTTTGTTTTACCTTGTTTAACCCTTCTACAGAACCATGTTTTGTATTCTTTTTAAAATTTCTAATGAACCCTGAGTCGATCTCATTTTTGCAGCACATGGTGCTGCTCTCATTTGCTGATTTTTTGACGAGTCATCTGGATTAGAGAAGTTTGTCCATGGTAAATGTATATGATAGCGCTGTTACAACAATGCCAGAAGAAATTGGACATATTGACTTACATCTCGGTAATGGTGATCACAATTGAAGAAAAAAACATTACAATTGGGGGGGGGGGGGAGGTTGGTGTTCTTAATTTGACCTGGAGTTACCTTGAAAGGTGTAATTGATATATTGGCTTATTTCCCGGGAAACATTAATACGAAAATACCTGTCGATTTCTTTTGATGTTGTTAATTTCAACATGGGCCCATGGCTACTATAAACCACTAAAACGAAAGTACTTACCGGGTTTTCCTCTCATATCGTTAATTTAACCTTGAGGGACCCTGAAAGGCCAAACTCACGAGAGGCTTTTATATTGGTAATGGAGGATCTTGTAACTGCATTAAAAATCATGACTCCAGACATGTACTAGTGAAGACTTTGATATCACAAACAGTGATGATCCTCTTTAATGGCCAGCTTGACAGTGCAGAGGGGCAACATTCATATAATACATTGAGGCCTTAGAATGCTGCCTTTACTTCTACTGTTCTCTGAATTCAAGGACAATTGATTCAGCAACATCCTTAATGTTGCAATATGCGATGGCCCTGTCAAGGGACTAAAATGACCCATGTCTGATCTTGAGCCAAAGTCAAATGACCGTTTTAGCGAATAGCGTATTTCTAGTTGCAGCCTGATAACATCTTAGCCATTATTTTGAGTGGTCATTTCATATCTGTTCAATCAGTACTGATATATTTGCTCACGATGGTCTAATTCCGATGGTCACAGGACTACTTAAGTTATCTTTCGAGCCACAGTCCCACGAAAGTTAGCTGTCACAGACTTTTAGTTTGTTTATTCTTTTAATTGTACTACTTTGCAAAATTAGTGTAATGGTTGGTAGTATAACATATCACGCATTTTTACCAACAAGGTATACCCACGAAGATATTTTTCTATAAAACAGAGGCACTTCAAAATTGGTAGGGGAGGTCTTTCTTGGTTGCGCCTCTTTTAAACGAAATTCAGTAAGTAATGTCTGGACGAACTTGTCATCTTTGATAAATTTTTGGTCATTTCTGACAAAACGCTCAAAAGTTTAGAAAAACATGACCCACATTCACAAATTCCAAACCGGGCAATGACAGCAAGGAGATTCCAGAGTTACGAAAGCATCAACATTCATCTTCCAATACAAATGTTAAAAAACAAATTTCACTCCTTACTTGATACAGGCAGTCACCATAAAAGGCAACTAGTGGTTTTAAGCCAGTGCTCTCAGCCTTTTGAAATAATCTTCAATAACTAGGGACCACTATATATTTTAGCCTAACTACTCAAAACCCAAATTTTATCACTACTGCCAAAAATAAAAAGGTACCTGGTAGGCATATAATTTACTGGTTCTCCTGATTTATCAGTCAGGTGAGTTTACAGGACACGAAGAACGTAGGTCTATATCGCTTTTGTGATATTTATGAATCTGAAACATTTTGAACACACTCAACACCATTATATCTACGAGTTGGAGAACACAACCCAGGGCACAATATAGCCAATAAAGTATTTATCACATAGTTTAGAAAAACGCGATCCATATTCCGAATTTTTAAACCCAACAATGACAGTAAAGAGATTTCAGAGTTGCCAAAGCATCAACATTCATTTTGCAATACCAATGTGAAGGAATAAATTTCACATCTGACTTGAGATAAGCAGTCATCCATGAAAGGCAACTGCTGTTTTTAACCGGTCTCCTCAACCTTTCAAATATTCTTCAATAACTGCAGACTATGTGTTCCCAAAACTCTCGGTCTCCAAAAGCTTGGTTCACTAATTTAATGTAACAAAGGAACATTTGTGTGTGACCACTATACCATAATTTGCTTATCAGTTGTTTTTGTTTTTATTTTACGCTTTTGTGCGTTACTGTGATAATATTCTGTTTCTTCTCATCAAAACATGCTATAATTTGCTTACCATGCTCTAATCTCGTGTTTAACAAAAGCATGCTGTATTGATAGTAATAAATTAGTGATCTAAAGCATAGGTAACTGTCATCCCGTCGTCATCTGTACAGCTGTCTGTTTGCACAATATATCAGAAAATATACACTTTAGCTCTTTGTTGAGGTAACAAATTTGACACTAGTTTTCAATACAATTACCAAACCCGTCATTCAAACATATGAATTTTTTTTTATTACAATTTTTTCCACCAGAATCGCCTGAAAGACACACACAGACACCACAGCATATAATTCTTGTCATCACTGGCTCAAACTCAAAGGACAATGCTTTGTTATACTTTCATGCCAGACATACGATATAATCTGACATTAAAAACCTTGAATGTTATGGTCTTTCATTTGTTCCTCACTGATATACTTATAATTATATTAACATTGTGCAAACTCTCCGGTTTCTTTCTCTCTCTTTTTCTATATATGTATGTATGTATGTATGTATGTATGTATGTATGTATGTATGTATGTATGTATGTATGTATGTATTCATGTATGTAACTATCAAATTAGCACTCAAGTGTTCCCATCAGAACAACATAATTAGTTTTTATTGTTGTGTACACGTATCATTCAGAGTGTCATAACGCTTTTCTTGAATCCATAAATGTATAAAACAATAATCAAATACTGGAGAGTGGATGTTAGCCTTTGCAACAACTCGTGTGTACATTTGTTGCTGGATCTCTCGTGTTTTCCTTTTGTAATAGTATTTTGTAATCTTAGGCTACAAAATATACGCTGCGTTCAGAATGGTCGAAAAAATGCCTATCCTGCTAATCTGAAAGCTGGGAGGTACATACATGTGATAATCCCTTCAAAAAAGTATATATCATTGAAACCGATTTATTTCCATGGCTCTCTGTATATGTCCCGTTATGACCAGAGTACAATTCATAATTAGAAGACTAAATAGCTGAACTTGCAGGCAGATGAGTAAATGAGTTTGTAATACATACATATCAAAGAAAAGTGTCTTGTTGGTCCGACGCCGGTACTCGAGTGGCTAAATTAAGGGGCCTTCTCGCAAGACAAATCATTAGAGTTGACACTTTGCAAGCAGGGATACGGAGAGAGATAACAGAACGTCTAAGACACAATTGGGCGTGATAGATCTTTTGAGCCATCCGTAAACTGCTCTTGGTAGTGCTTATGGAATGATTCAACACTCTCTCCATTTTCAAGGAATAAACAGACTACACGACCCAGACTATAGCATTGTTTTTTTTTGGAGGGGGGGTTGGACTTTAAATAAAATTATAAATGTCATGGTGGATTAGATAATTGAAATTGAGAGGCTGTGGCTTGTACAGAAGAAAAAATATCATTCTCAGCTACCCGATTTAAAGAGGGAAAGCATTGAAAGTAAGTACGCCATATAAAATGCTTTAGTCAACTTGAACATAATACAAATGTTTACCAGTCTAAAAAATATATTAGCAAATAGCGTCGACAAATTTTAAAAAGTCAAAGTAAGCGATAGTATATTTGTGTGAATTACTGCCGGACTCTTAAAAGTATAACGATGAATATATCTACCCATACAAACGTACATACATACAAAGTTACATGTAAATAAACAGCCAATCATTCACTTATGTATACCCTCTGTTGCAAGAAAAAAAAACTAATAAAAAAAAACCAAAAAAAATTAAAAACATATAAAAACAAGAACAAAAAAACAAAAAACAAAAAAAAAAACAGCCATGACGTTACTACCTTGGGTTGTAGTTTAAGAATGTTTTAATAGGAACCTGGCACAACGCAGCTTTTAAAACTTGCGACCTATATGAAAAAGAAACACTTCGAGTCGTCGGATCATACAAAGAGACAGCAGTGGTGAAGTTAACATTTGATCCCTAATAATGCCCATCATGGTGTAGTGGTAGCAAGATATGTTCTTGGTCAAAGTTGAAGAAATTGGCCAGGTCGGTTTACAGACATTTTCCTTTTACTTTACAAAAAAAACAAATACAAGAACAAAACAAAACAAACAAACCAAAAAAAAAAAAAACGAAAAAAACAAAAACAAAAAAAACAAAAAAAAAAATACAAAAAAAACAAAAAAAACAAAAGAAAAAAAAAAAAACACAGAAAAAAAGGAAAGAAAACCAGAGGCTCATGGTGCTACTGTGGTTATATTGCACCATATCCCAACCAGAGGCTCGTGGTGGTACTGTGGATACATTGCACCATATGACTTCATAATGGCGAGTCCTCAAGTGGCTTCCACACATATAAAGCCTATGTGATTTTAGTGCCCTGTTTGCCCACCAGATGGCGCTTTGCTCTACATGTAATCACATCTTATTTGTGCAATTCCTATGACGGTTATTGTTGCACGTGCCAAAGCAACAGTGAGTGAGTCCTTAACTTTATGTCCTCAGTGACCTTGAGGCAGAATATGAAAGTCACCCAGAGTACGTAATACATGAGGCCCGTGGGCCTGGTACTGTGTTGATATTGCCATTGATGTCCAATCTACTCCCCACCATTACAAAATCCCCTATTTCAACTTTACAAGAATGGTGGGCACACAAAATAGGTCAAGGTCACCGATATTATACAAAATTCTAGCTTTGGGCATTGTCTATATATCCTATGAATTAGGCAAGTCCAATCAAATTATATTTAATGATATTGAAAGTTATGTCTTAGCGCACCTTTTGGCTCATAACTTCCGTAAAATTATAGGTACCGCCACTAGTATCATAACAAACTTAGATTTTGACCTTCCCCATAATTGCATTAAATTACATGAAGATATGCCGAAAAATAAAGATGCTAGAGCGTTCACAAGATTTTCATATTTTGACCCCTATGTTGCATATTATTGTAGGTAGGGCCACCAATATAAAAACTGATACAGATTTGTATAAACCCTATTAGTCCGGAAAGCTATAATGGGCTAGCTTAAAAACTGTCGACGGCTTTGCGGTCACAAGTTTTCATAATTTGACCTCTATATTACATAATACTACAGGTGGCGCCACCAACATTGATGTCGACAAAGATTTTTTATACACTTTATAGTTCATAAATGTTATACGACCATATCTCAAAACTTGTAGGGTACTGAGAATTAACGAGAGCATCCCTATATTCAAACTGGCCATTTGACCTTGACATTCAACTTGGACTAAAACTTTTCCTGTTCAAAATATCCATACTACATCTAGCTTTCCACATGGAGTTTGTTTGTTCAAATCGGGTAATAACTTTCCCAGCTATTGAGGAAAAAAAACTTGGACTAGTACCAAACTCCATAACTACTGGGTCACAGTGACGCAAAGTGCAGGTCACCAAGTATAGCTTTATGTATTATATAATCGAGCGCAATTTAAATCTGAGGGCTCAATTCTCTTTGCAATTTATGTCCAAGTTAATCCCTGCCAATACAAAATCACCCTTTCAAATTTACAGACATGGTGACCTCCAACCAATCTGTCAAGGTCACTGATATTGCATAGCATTCTACGTTTGGCTATGGTCGATATGTCCTATAGATTTGGTACGTCCAGTCTAATTACATTTCCAGATATGGACTTTTACATCTAAAAACACATTTTGGCTATAAATTGCTGCAAATTGTAGGTGGCGCCACCAGTATTATTACACACTTAGACTCTGACACCCCCCCCCCCCCCAAATCCCACCAAGTTTGGTGAGGATCCGCTAAATATTCAAGATGCTAAATTATTCACAAGATGCTAGATTGCTTACAAGATTTTTCATATTTTGACGCCTATAGTAAATAATATTGTCGGTGGCTCCGCCTATGACGAAAGGGGCCTAGATTTTCATACACCTTATAATGGATGGATGGATGGATGGATAAACGAGCGGTCGCATAAGGTCTGCGACCTTCGGCAGCACAGCTAACAGGAAAAGGGTAACATGATGATGATGATGATGATGATGATGATGATGATGATGATGATGATGATGATGATGATGATGATGATGATGATGATGATGATGATGATGATGATGATAGTAATAATAATAATAAAAACACAAAAGGCAAACAAAAAAATCATACACACTTATTCAAATCCAATTTTACCATTCTTAGCAGACCTACTCAAGTTTGATTTAGCTATTCGGGATAATTTCGCTAAGTTCCACATGGGTGCAATCTATGATTAAAAACAAGGTATTTCATACCACTCTTGACAATATTGCAACAGATGTCATGTTATGCTGCTATATACTTATGTTCTTATTCCACTTAATAATACACAGATCCGAAGTTTGATATCCTATAATTTTTTCACAGCTTAACATAATCTAATCTAATTTTCAAATACTTGTATTATCTTTTGTAAGTTTATATTGTGGTAAAATAATGTCATTGTGTTCAACCCTTCTGGAGAGGAAGTCGGAATAGCCTTCCAACACTAAACTCCAGTGCTAAAGTCGAAAACATTGCAGCACTTGCTTGCTAAAATGTAAAACCACGTTACCCCAGTCTACCCTCTTAGAAATATCGAAGCAAATGGCCAAGTAATTCTTGAGCAGGGAATATGCATCCCCCCCCCAAAAAAAAGAAAGAAAGAAAGAAAGAAAGAAAGAAATAAAGAAAGAAAGAAAGAAAGAAAGAAAGATTGAAAGAAAGAAAGAAAGAAAGAAGGAAGGAAAGAAAGAAAGAAAGAAAGAAAGAAAGAAAGAAAGAAAGAAAGAAAGAAAGAAAGAAAGAAAGAAAGAAAGAAAGAAAGAAAGAAAGAAAGAAAGAAAGAAAGAAAGAAAGAAAGAAAGAAAGAAAGAAAGAAAGAAAGAAAGAAAGAAAGAAAGAAAGAAAGAAAGAAAGAAAGAAAGAAAGAAAGAAAGAAAGAAAGAAAGAATGCATGAAAGAAAGAAAGAAAGAAAGAAAGAAAGAAAGAAAGAAAGAATTCCTGCATAAAACAATATCATTTTTGCATCGCCATTGTCTTTGCGGATTTTGTAGAGGATCACCTTTGGAACCTGCATGTCAAAAATTATAGCATTCCATAATTTGTTTTGAGGATCTGGAGATGTAAACGTTTTAACACACACTCTGCTCTGCTGACTGACAAGTCAGCCTAGCTTAAAAGGAAACAGCATTTGCTTACAGACCAGAAGCCCAAGCAATCAAATCATTAGAAAATATATATAAACAGTTTGAACATAATACACCTTGACAGTAAGCTAAAGCTTACAGATGTATGGTAAAAATAGCATATACCTATTTGATATGTGGGTATTTATACACTCTACTTTTATTTAATACCAGTCCATTGTAATTCTCATCAACCAGTGTTGTAGTCGGGATTCATTTCAAATTTTGAGCCGAGAAAAGCGTCCAGGATCAATATTACAGCTTGGTAAAATGTCATCAAATTTATATAGAGTCTTTAATACTGCCTGACACTAGGCAACAGTGTTTGGTGGCGTATGAACATTTAGCGGATAGCTGCGGCAATCCGCAGCATTCATTGGATATGGGGGACGAATAACACCTGCTCCCCACCAAAACTTGCCGTTTGCTGCCAAAGGTTCTTTTTGTCTTTGCTTAGCATAGGCCATCAATCGCCATTGAATTCTTCTGATCGCTCCCAGTAGTCAATGAAATCTGCTTAAAAAGCATAGATTATTGGGATGCTTCAATAACAGCAGGCGTATGCACTGTGAGTGACCACTTACAAATGAAGCCTAGTGCTAAAAAATATTGGCGACTTGCCGCCTAACGAGGTGGTCGGCGGGCCTTGGCCGCGATCTACAGCACCGCTACCAAGATGCGCTGGCTCACACCATTAGTGCAGTATGCTGGCTATCACCGCAGTTGTTCTCCGAAAGTGGCCGTTGGCTGCTGAACCCTGTTTCAAGTAAAACCAAGTATATGTGTTTTCATGTTATAATGAATCAAGTACATTGTATCTATTCAAGGGAGGATTGTTGTTCTTGCTGATCATTGAACATTTATAATTGTTATTTCGTAAAATATGTTGTTCATATAAGTAATTGCATTGAACAAAAGGTGAGTGCGTGGTATAAAATTGTTTCATATGCCCATGCACGTGCATGTACAGATACCATCAACAGCTGAGCGTTTCACTCAAAACAAGTATTTACACTAGTTGCAACCTATTTAACGCAACATTAATATATTTGCAACAAAGTATGTAACGATTGTTTATTAGGAACGTCAGGCGTGTGTGGTTTGATCAGTTCAAACTTTCGTCACATACATGTATGATGCAAATTGAAGGTGAAGTATATTTGGGTCATGAAGTCCAAGGCTAAAAGCATAGAAAAATAGAAGAGAGTGTGTTATTTAATGGCAATAAGCCGCATTAATTAATCGTGACCCAATCCCATTGACCGGATAGTTGCCTTTACTGGTGTGAAAGTCATTTCCACCTGGTCAGCTTGTGGTGTAACCTCTCCGCCACACAGCCCAAGCCATCCATAGTCAGTTAACTCCCACTTATTAAACTTTTATTATCAGACAGGAACTGCGGGAGCCCGCATACAAACAAGCCACAATTGCTCACTGCAGAGGTTGCAACTAATCCCTAGGTTTTTGAGACAGAAGTACTTCATGCCAGGCTAAAAAAAATGCACCCTTGTGTTATATAAATGTTGCACTGTGTGTTGATATTCCAGAAAATACTTCTTTTGCCTGCCTTTTCTGAGTCGATCATTGAAAGGGGTGCGTGCATCTTAATCAGTCAGATAACAACTCCAGCCGCTCTATTTCCACTGGGACATTTTTGGGTAGGTGGCGCAGATTGGATAAATGATACAATAATTCCTGAATAAAGCGACCATCACAGTAATCACAGAACCTATAAACAAATATAATTAATGATTGGTTAAACGAAATTTATTATGAAATGTGTTAAGATTGAGTGACTCTTAGCCTTACGAATGCTTGAGCATCTTGGAGCTGGAAGATGTTGAGTTTGCATTCCACTATCAATAGAGTACTTCGTGACATCAAGTAGTGGCGTCCTCCATTCGCTATGATAAAAGGTTAACCTTCGATTCGATGATGTCAGCGAAGATATCTTACTTTTGGTGCAGGTTATTCATTGTCATGAAATGGATTCATAACCCTAACTGATGGGCTTAAGCCACTGGCCTTTGTAGATGCTATCTGGTTCCAAAGAGGCTTTCACATGGCAGAGCACAGCTCACAATATATATATATATATATATATATATATATATATATATATATATATTAGTTGTATCTGTGTCTCTTTGCCCAGAACCACTTCCTAGTAGTCATTACCCTATTCCTCAGTCCAAACTCTTTACTCTCCATAAGCTAACCTGTCCCTGTCTAATCTATATACATATTTAATTACTATTGTCCATATTGCACACGTTCCTCTGTAAAATTTTGACATAGGCTCTATCAGCCCGAATAAATTAAAGGGTGTTCAGCGGGTAACTGCTCATCATATTTCTGAGCCTATTACCCGCAATGACGAAATCAGGACAATGTTTGGGGACATGGATACAGATATATAACAAGAAGTCATTTCTAAATAACTTCTTATTCCAAATACAAAATATAAGCATTTGAAACAGAAATAAAAGCGGTTCAGCGTTAGCTTCGAGCATCGAATTTGGAATAAACTATGATGAAAATTGTAACTGTATTCTATATTACAGAATTTCACAGCAACGTTATTAACAAAGAAGAGTGCTCAGCTGATATGTACTGGTACCCTTTCGTTTTTGCTTTAAGACCTGCCACCCACCCACCCCCACCCCCCAAAAAAAGGGGAAAAAAATCATGAAAATACAAAAATAAAAATAAAATAAAAATACAATGGAGCCTATCCATTTTAACAATCAGCTAGAAACACACCCAAGTTACACTGCCACCAAATTTGAAGTCAGTCTGCCTGACGGTTTAAGAGAAGAAGTCAATACTGTGAATAAACATCAAACTGTCCATTGACTTACATAGTGATGAATAGGAAAGGTGCATTTACCGATGAGTACCTGAATTGAAATAAATCGTAAAAAATCAGGAATAAGTAGCATTGCCACCTAGTACACCATTTTTGTGACCTTCTATGAAGACCATCTCCACGAAGTTTCAGCCTAATCAGAGCGACGATCCTGGAGAAAAAGTCGTAAAAATAGCAATAACACCCAAAAAATAAAAATAAAAAAAATAGAAAAATCAATCACAGCGCTACCTGATGAACAAATCAAAACTAAGAGTCCCTATAAATATTCCTGTGTGATGTCAGGGCAATCGGGTCAGCGGTTTCAGAGAATATTTTTTAACATTTGCGCCTCCCCATAAAAAATCATAAAAATTCCAAAAATCAATGGAGCAACATCATTTGAACAAATCTGCGAGAAATCAACCCAAGGTACATTGGCATCAGTTTTGAAGTGAATCTGACTGATTGTTTCGAAGAAGAAGTCAAAAATGGGTAAATAAGCATTAGAATGCTCTTAGACTAACATAGTGATCATGAGGAAACGTTCTTTGACCGACAAGTCCCCGAATCAAAAAAAAAAAAAAAAAAAAAAAAAAAAATGCAGGGGCACCTGGTCAGCAAAATAAGAATAAGGAGTCCCTAGGAATGGTCCTGTGTAATATCAAAAAAAAAAAAAAAAAAAATAGTGAGTGGTTTTGGAGAAGATTTTTAAATATTTGCTCCCCCCCAAAAAAAAATAATAATAATCATTGAAATGTGATGAATAGCTGGTAATTGAGATGGTACTGAATTGGTACACCAGGTATCGCATAGTAGTTTTTTGTCTATGCGCATGTGTCAGTTGCCAAGCGATGAACTTCCTGGGGTCACGCTAAATGCGGCTCAATATAGGTCAGGAAAATCATTACCGTGACAGCGAACTCTGCACTGGCTCGCGACAGGAAACCCTGCAGTCAGACGTGGGTCAAGTGCGTTGATCTAAACATGGATTCTACAGCAGCGTTGCGAGAAAATTCCAAAGAAAGATTCGGCAAAATGAAAGTTGCCGAGTTGAAAACTTGCCTAAAACAACGGGGATTCCAGGTGTCGAAAGACAACAAGACAGATGCACCTGATCATTTTTAACCAAGTACGGTTTTTACTAGCCTCTTGCTTGGCGGACGGAAATTTATGAAAAGTTACACCCGCCATTCACGAGTATTTCTCATATTTGCCATGTTTTCTCGTAACTGAAGTACAACCAGGCACCATACAGCTCTGTACTGGCATATTAATATCAGTGTCCACGCGTAACTGACAAAAATAAACAAGTTCAAATTTTCACTGTAATTTCGCCGTGTTAACCTTATGAGGACAATATGGGGCTCTAGAAAAGTGACCCCACTAGACTGTTCTCGCTTTTGCGAAGCTGCGAGAATAGGACAGTCAGCACCGCGCAGCGGCAAAAAAAAGTACCATCTCAATTAGCAGCTATTGAAAAAATGTGGTAGACACTCACCCATTGTTAACAAGTTTGAAGTGAATCTGGCTGACGGTTTTGGAGGAGAAGTCGATTGTTGATGATAGACAACCGACAAGGGACAAAAAGAGAAGGCCAGCTACTGACAAGTCAGCTGAGCTAAAACTTGAAACTGAGAAACCCGTGCCCCGAAAATTTGGCATTGTCTTGTGAGTCTTCTAATATCATTTATTTGATATTCTCCATCAAATGTAAATCACAATAAGTGGGCCGAATTACTCGATCAGTTAAAAAGATATATAGTGGACACAAAACTACAATTAAAAATTACAAATTGAACATCTTTTTGTGTGATCGTTTAAATTCTGAGGAACATTCGCATTTGGATTGTTGGGTACAAATTATTGATTACATAGAGCCAAATTTGTTCGACCAAGATACTTCTGTTAACACAAGAAAATTATTACAAATGGAAGATTTTTGGATCAAAGCACTTAATTCAGCTTTTCCCTTTGGACTCAATGACAGAATTTTAGGCTTCAATGGTGTCAGGAATTTGGGCTTTGCAACTCTTGATAGCAGTCGCACACCTTTACATAATAATCCGGCTGGCAGAAGAAGAAGAAGAAGAAGAAGAAGAAGAAGAAGAAGAAGAAGAAGAAGAAGAAGAAGAAGAAGAAGAAGAAGAAGAAGAAGGAAGAAGGAAGAGAAGGAGAAGAAGAAGAAGAGGAAGAGGAAGAGGAAGAGGAAGAAGAAGAAGAAGAAAATCACGGAAAAACAGGACATTTAGGAATGTGGATACAAAAGACTTTGTTCAAAATTTAGTACAGGCTTCTTTAATGATATTGAACAGTTACAAATAGCTCTTTAAGCACTATTGTTTCGAGTTATAATCATAATCAAAGAATACATTAATCTTACTTAGTCTGAACAAAGATTTCCAGTTCTTTACACATATTTGGTAATACAACAACTTTTTGGAAACCAGATTCAGATAATCAAAATTGTGATTGTATGTCTAACAGTTAATATTCCAATTCCAAAGTTGATACATACCACAAACACGAATTTACAGTTAATTCAAATATAATAAAACCTTCAGTGTTAGAAGAATTAATGAAAGTAGGTACAGAATTTGGGATATGTTCTTAGTTGACCATTGGCAGTTATATCAGGACACATGTAATGCTTTAGATTCATACTGTATGAAATGGGGAAAAAAAAACCCCTGAATTTCAGAAATTTGAAGAACGGTTATGAAATTTGAAAAGATTCTTTAGAAAAAGAATTTGTCGTTACAAATCCCATCCTAAGAATTCTAGTATGGTAAATTTAAAGCAGCCTCAAGTTACAAAAGCAGTCAACGAACTACAAGAAAGATTTATAATCAATAATCCTAAGGCAGGTAATAATTTTGGGATCATCTGCACAAATTTTTATCTGGATATTTTGAAAAATGTACTTGGTAAAAGCAGTATTTCAGGCATAAGAGGAAGTGACTTATATACATTACACAACCAATCCGTTGATAATTTGATAGATACACATAAAGGTAAGATGTAAAGGAAATTTAACATTAAAATTTCAGAAGAGGACTCCTCTATTCCACATTCGTTCTGGATACACAAATTACATAAAAAAAAATTTAAGTCCAGATTCATAGCGAGTACTTTGAATTGTGCAATAAAACAACTAACAAAGAAAATAATACCGTGTTTGACTGCAATGAGAAATTATATCCGCAGGTGCACCAATGCAATTTCTTGAAACTGTGACATAAATTGCCGTTCGAGTATTAAAAACTCTTACGAGTTTGTTAATAAAATCAAAGACTTGAAAGCCAAAAATATCAAATGTTTTGATTTTTCCAGACTACACAAATGTATCCATAGATAAAATCAAAACGTTTCGTTTAGAATGAATAAGCAAAATGTTTCAACATAATACTTAGCCGGAATTAAATATTAATTCATACTCAAATTACGCATATTGGTCGCATTATAGGTATATTAAAAAGAGATGTTAATCATAAACAGTTGAAATTTGATAGATGCAATAAAATTTCTTCTTGATAATACTTTGGTTCAATGCGGACCCTTGATTTTTCAGCATATAAAAGGCATTCCGATGGGTAGCAACTGCTCAGCCTTACTTGCTAATTTATGTTTTACCTGGCTTGAATTTAAGTATATGGATAAATTTATGAAAAAGACCTTCGGATGGAAACAAATTTATCAAACAATGCTAGATATTTTGATGACATCGCTTGTGTAAATGTGCAACATTTCAATGAAATTACCAACGGCATTTACCCCTAAAACATCCCTTTATAAGGCGACGATCCTGATAGTTTCACACCTGTTTTTCTGGATTTGGATAGTCAGGTCAATAATGAGAGAGATTGCACTACAGTCCATCACAAAATTGATGAGTTTAACTTTGAAGCAGTAAACTATCGTTTGATGGATCACAATATTTTGGACGCTAAAGGATACAATATTTTGTCACAAATTTTGTAATTTGGTCATATTTGTCGTACATTTTAAGACTTTGCACCTAGCATCAAATTTATTTAGAATAAACATGCATCAAGAGAATTCAAAAATATATTTTTGATCAAATATTTCTCCAAATGTTGCCGTACTTATCCAGAGATTGTAAGAAAGTTTGGCTTCAGTAAGTTAGGATATTATAAACTTACCTGTCTTGGTACTTAATTTTATCTTTTGGCATCATTCTGTTGTAATATTCACCTTTCAGATATTTTAGGCTAGCTTGTTTTCTGTCAGGTTAAATCCCCAGGGGGTATCACCAGCAAGCAGCAGCCGACGACAGTTACACGCTTGCCTTTTTGCACTTACTATCTAGTCCAAAATCATATTTTGATTACATTTTCTCGATTAAAAAGCTAATAGCTATCATCCTTTTCTGAAATGCCTAGTGCACATTTACTCGATGACAAAAATTACTGACATTTGACAGAATTTACCCAAATATCACAAACTTGGCCCATTATGTTGAAACATTCAATCAGAGTTGGCAGCAGAATAGAGTTTCTTTGTTTGGAGATTTTCAAACTGAGGAGTAGTGTCATCATGGGGTTTGTTTCACATATCTGATGCAGGATGTCGATTGCTGCAGTACGTGTATTGATTTCCCTCGGTTTGTGCAGGTGGTCTGGCTGTAACTGTAAATTTTATTATCACTGGGACTATAATGCCCCAGTTTGTTTCTACTGCAATTATATACTGGTAGGTGGTTTAACTGAGGTAAGCTATCACGCAAGAATGAGTACATACCGGTTCAGGCACAGGCACGTGAAACAGATGCCTTGCCAAGTGCGCGCAATGCAGACCCTACCCTAGACTTGCACAAGTCCCTGGTGCATGTCCCTATTTTCCCATCCCGCGGTCCCACCCAGAAGTGCGATACATTTTCCCCTCCACAAAGTTAACTGAATAATATTATGCCAACTACACGGTGTTATTAAGTAGGTCCTACTATTATTTTTTTTTTAATTGGTCGACACTGCCGCCGTGTCGGTTTCAACAGTAGCAGCTATTGAGTCCTGGTCAGTTCTAATCCCATTATCATTGCGAGTGGAAAGTGGCCTTCGATGAATGCATGGCTAGTCACTGGCCACTCAAGCGAGACAAAGCGGACCGTCTCCCTCCGGCTGCCGACACCAGGGACTTGTCAAACTTGCACAAGCCCAATCTGGACTACCATCAATTCGGTGGGAGTGACGTCACAACATCCGGGGTTTCGCGGGATCTTGGAAGTCAAATCAGTGCCATAACTTTTTTATTTTTGCATTAATGCAAAATGATCCACGTCATGATTTAAGTTTTGTTGAGTAAGACCTCTACATTTCTATGTGGTTCTTTTGTCAATTTAAACAAAAACTCTTGCCCTACACCCTAACAAAGGAAATATATCGATCTCAATCACGATTTGATCAAAGCGGTCAAACCTGTGTGAATACTATTGCATGGGTACCGGTCCGCGCATTTTTCTGGGTTAGCGTCACGAACGATTGTTCCTCTGTTATTTTTTTCTAAAGATCGGTTGCGTGTTATATTCAATTATAATGGTAGAGCTTGTTGCTGCAGTAAATAGTCCATAAACACACTTTATAGCAGTTACTGACAAACTGTCAGCATGATAAACACGCGGCAGCGGTAATTTCACCCGAGCCATGTTTCCCTTCGGCTAGCGTATTTTACTCTCTTTCCGTGAAAAAAGACCCTCTGCTCTATTGTACGCAAGGACTGGTACAGTGGTAGTATATGTTATCATTCCGACCAATTTACAGCGTTAAATTTTGTTTCTTGCTTTAATAAATTGTTTGAAATAGAAGCAGTTTTGAAGGGGTTCCCGCTAAAATACTTTTGTTTCAGATAATGGGAGAGCTTGTTGTTAAAATAGACAAGGTTCTACGCATTCTAACGATATAAACAACATGGCGCAGAGACAAAAAAAAAAAAAAAATCGAGATTGAGACGATGAAATCACCCTATTTTTGCGCAGTTTTGCAAACTTACATCATTTAAATTGTCACAAGCAACGACCCGGTCATTGATTTAAATCATCGTAGAAGGAAAATATTCATTTTAACGCCGCTCGAAATAGCCATCGGCAAGAACTGACGTTTCTCTACAATAGAATGTGCATGCTTGCATGTAAATAAACAACAGTCAACACAAGGAATTTGAGACGGCCTTGAATCTGTCACGTGCTTGACTGCTCATGAATAATTCATAGCAGCGACAAGCCGGCAAGTTTGACAAGTCTCACCGGATGCCCTCTGCCTGACGTGGTTCACTGCAATTAGACAATCCTTAATCCTTCATTACACAGTAGCTCAATTAACAGCTTCTGAAGAGGAGTGCGTTATGACCGCTCGCTTGTCTGTGTGATAAGAAACACAGTGCAGACCGCCCGGCGCTAATCATCTGGAGTCAATGTTATCTGGTTAGATACACGCTCCACGCCAATCAGCTAGGTAAAGCTATGACGTGTGTTTACTTAAAATTTAATTTGGCAATGAATTTGATTTTAAATAGAATACGGAGGACAGTCCAGTGAGACTTGAGCAAGTCTAACCCTACCCACGCCCACCATCACCACCTGCAGCGTGTGTCAATAGGAGTCCTTGATTTTATGTACATAAGAATCTATGAAAGCTTGGTAATACGGCCGTCACACGCTGATTTGTAGTGGACAAACAAGATTAGAACTTTCAAAAAAAAAGTGTTTTCGTCTGTCATTGTATTAAGGTTTATGTGTGTTCAAATGAAATGCGCTTTCCACTTGCCAATAAAGCGCTAACATTACTTTATGTGCTCGTGGCAAACACTTCGTTGATACAATTGCCTCTACACTCAGGCAGGCGTTTTGGCGAATGCTGAAATGGCATTGGTTGATCCCTTCATTGTCACGCCTGGAGTCACCTCGTGCCCAGGGAGCCTCCATGATTCTAACACACAATAACATATTTTCTCATGTGTACTTCAAGACAAACTTAGTGTATTTTTTTCATAATGGTGGCGTGTGCTTACTGGTAAGTAAATTACAATATTTATCTGTAGGACATAATTCAAACAATATATATCCGTCAGAATAATTGGAACTCGTACATGTATAACGTAGCCAACATGATCAATTTTGAAGTGCATTTGGTGTGTTTCACATGTTTTGATTAGAAACCTGATATAAATAAACAAAACGTACAATATATATTTTCCAAAACATTTATTGACTTAAATGTTTTGTAATTCGACGAAATAGTTTCTTCGCATGTGGAAAAAATCCAGAACATGCTTAGGTGACCTGGCTTAGTGAAACCCCAAAAACCTGTTAAACGCCTTGTAATTGACAGTAAATATAGATACATAAGTCATTAACCTTTGAAAGTAATCATTATCAGTGTATGTCGCTCTTTTTAATGAATTGTCGTTTTCTTTCGTCCTTTTTCTTTCTTTCTTTCTTTCTTTCTTTCTTTCATTCCTTCTCTCTCTGTTATGATATGCGCTAAATATTGTTTCCCTGTGCCACGACCAAGGCAGTGTAAATAGATAAGAAAAGATATGATACTTGCAAGGTTGGAGCACGAAACAGGAACAACATAAACAGACGTCCGATCGAGAAGTGGAAAAGCAAAGCAAATCATGGATGCTGGGTTTAAAAAACAAATTTTCACTTCTGCGAAAAAGCTTGTGAAAAGAAACTTTACGATAGCTTTCACAGACAATCACGCTGACATTGAGGTTTCCTGTTTGGACACTGCGCCTGATCTAACCACCCATAGATTCCCGCCCTGTGTTCAAACAAAACAGTTCGTTATGCAATGTTGCAACTAATAGACAGAATACCATGGTCCCAAGGGAAAAACGTTAGTGACAATATTGCACTATTTCTCAGCATAGATGATACTTTTGTGAACCGCAATGATGGCACTGTCCGTGTCCATTCACGAAAATACCAAAATCCTTAATTTATCAGAAATATCCGACTGCTACAGGCCATGTAAAATTTATGCATCTAATATGAAAAGAAAGAGAAAGGTATGTCTTAGAACAATACTTATTTCACCGCCTAATAAAATAATGACAATGATGAAGAGGCACATTTTTTCCTTTTAATTTCGTTCCATTACAAATTATAACAGGGACATTAGTCTGGTGATATGCATAATCTAGTCAAGTGTTGCTAAATAAAACCTGCCTCAGCTTCAACCTTAACTGTGCTGGTACGACTTCTTATGGGCTACATGTAGTACTCATGTATCTAGAAATAGAGAAAGTCAACATATTAAAGGAATCTTTTAAACTTCATCATTGGCATGATCGCTTAACTAAAAGTTTCACAGTTTATCTATCAAATATGCCTTATTGACATCACATACATGGTAATGTTTCAAACAGATCACACACACGTACGAACACTCCCGCGGGTGTGTGGGTGTGCGAGTGTGCGTGTACTGGTACTGCTACTGCACACTCACTTCTTTTCTTCTCACCTCAGGAAACACACCACCCTTTGCATGCATCGGACATTGTGACCATAAGTTCATCCGACAGTGAATATCCTACCCAAATCATGGAAAAATTTTGCCACAGGCCACTGAAAATGTGAAAATATTGTTTTTTAAGTCAGACACAAATGAGCCGGGTCGACGATGGGCGAGCCAGAAAATGGGAAAAAAATATAAAAAACATAATCGGTATGGCTCTCAGTCTTTGAACAAAAAGCCCTAAAGCTTATGAAAGTCTGGTGACACAGGGATATTTAATATTACCCTCTACTCCTCTGGTATCTTTCTGCAGAAATTACGCACCACATAGTTCAGGTCTGAATCCCGAAATGTTTAAGCGGATGTTCAATACTGCAAAATATGCAGGGGTACTTGAAAAATAATGTCATGGGGGCATCATTATTGATGAAATGCATATAGAAGAAGACCTGCAAATGCAGAGGTCTAACACGATTCACAGTTAAGTAGGGTTTGTGGACACTATTAGTGAATTTCAGGACATGAATACAATTCTGAAGGGCAATAATGAAGCAAAGTTGGGAACGCATGCCTTGTAATTTATATTCCTTGGTTACAGCGGTTTTCGTTTCCCATTTTGTCACTTCTGTACTGACGGGATAGCTGCAGCAGCTTTTTATGTAATGTTTTGAGAATCTGTGTATCAAAGTTGAAAAGTTACAATTGGCACAGCACAAAATGATACAATATGGACGTACAAAAATTGTTGATTATACATTCAGGTAATGTACTATGACAATGAGGGCAAGAATCATAAATTGTAAGCCCTCTTATATATCACAACTTAAGTATATTTTTTTAGTGCAGAACAATAGTGCAAAGACTAAATAAAATAAAGGGAAGCATTTATCATGTAAACTATCCAGCATGATCAAGAACACAAACAAGCTGTGAATGGATCAGCATGTTTCATAGTAATAAAATGTCAGAACCTTGTTCTTTCCAAAATATCTCACTCTCATTAATTTTAGATGATGGAATGCTACAATCAAACTCAATTCCTTGAGTGATTGTATACCAAATACAGACTCCTTTGTGCCTAATTGTTCTAGATTTTGTCAATGACCTACAGAATGGTACATGTAATTCATAAGACTGCCTAGCGATGTGTCCATGTGTATCAGTATTATAAAATGACATGTCATCAAACAGCACAGGTAATAATCCTCTACAAAATTTAAACATAAATGTTGATGAACAATAAACATACCTCACATACAAATTTAATATATGAAGTTTGCAAATAATGTCTTAGTATGTGTCAAACGAGAAGAGGAAGTAATGTTTGTTACAGCGGTCTTTTGTAGTTTGAATATGGTATCCAAATAACATTTTAAAGTGTTACCCCAGACCTCAATACAAAATTAAAAACATAAATTTATAAGAGAATAATACAAAGTTAAAAGGGTGTATTCTTTCAGAAAACTGTGCATTTATAGATAATACCTATACCTTTTGCTGCTTTACAACGAATATGATTGATATGAAAAGACCAGTCTAAATGAGCATCTATTATTACTCCTAAGAATTTCTAGTGATCAAGTTCCAAGATGATTTCATCATTTATGTTTAGTGGAATCGAAGGTCGATAACATTTATTTTTGCTTTGATCTAAATACCATTTACTGAGTCTTTTTAAAGTTAAGCAATAATTTATTTGCCTGTAGCCAGATATATATCTTTCTTAGTTCTTGGTTCATACATGTTGTTAACTCATCCAGATTTTTATCATTAACACATTGATATTTTCAGCAAATAATAGTGGAACAAAACTGTTGAGACATATTTACAATATCATTAATGTATAACAGAAATAAAAGGAGTCCAATGACCGATCCTTGTGGGACTCCACAAGAAATTTTCCTTCCTGAAGAATGTTCATTGTCATAACATACAAATTGACTTCTTTCTGACAAGTAACTTTTTATTCAATTCAATGCTATGCCCCTTATCCCGTAACACTCTAATTTTCTACACAGAATATTATGATGAATTGTATCAAATGCTTTACTAAAGTCCAAAAACATTCCCAAAATGTATTCATCCTTTTCAATACTTTGTGCTATCCTATCAACTATTAACATTAATGCCATATTAGTGGAATGATTCTTCTTGAAGCCAAATTGATATTTATACACTATATTATGCTTTTGATGAAAGAAATCAATCTGCTATAAATCAATGTTGCAAATATCTTATAGAAGCAAGGTAATACTGACACGGGTCTATAATTACTAATGTAAGAAACATCACCACCTTTATAAACATGTACAACTTTGCAATTTTTGACTCTCTAGGAAATACACCGTTCATGTAAGACAAGTTGCAAATGTGTGTTAAAGCCTGAATAAACTTATCGGATGAACATTTCACAAATTTTAGCGCAGATTGTATAGGAAACTTGTTAGGATTTGCAACATACGAGAGAGGATCTACATCCATATTTGGTATCTTTTTGGCAAGGGAAAGCCCAATATTTACATAGATATCATTAAAGCTTTGAGCTTTAAGTTATTAGTGGTTAAAGTATGGCCATTAATGATAAATTTTGCCTCAGTTACACTTTTTTTCTTGTTTATTACAACTTTGATTATCGTTGATGATTTCGTGTTGTGATTTTTACTAGATTGAAATGATTCATCAAAATGATGTCTTTTAGCATTTAATATTTAATTTACATTTTGTAGATTATTCTTATAATACTTATAAATTATTTCACAATTTCTTGTATGATGTCTTCTAGGGTGAACAAACAATGTATGATTTTACTTTTATACTCTGTTTCAGCCCAGGAGTTAGCCATGGTTTCCTATTTCGGTAATTAAGTTTGAATTTTTAAAAAGGAAATGAGTACTCATAGTGAGACGGGAATTCTCGATAAAAAATGGAGAAAGCACGTAGAACATAATTAGTTGCAAAGACAATTACACAGTTAACTGTTTGCATTTTTTGTATATTCAATATCTTTCCGAGAGTATGATCTTTTTAAATAATAAACTGATTAGTTTCCTTAGTTGGCGAATTCTGATTTGTAAAAAACATGGCGAATTGGTCGCTGATGTTGGTGTATAAAATGCCGATTACAGAGTTTACTTTAACATCATTAGTGAAAATGTTAGCAGTTGAAGTAGTCGAATTATTGGTAATTTGTGGGCTTATTATTAAGAGGGACAAAATAATGAGAAAACATCATTTCAGTGAATTCAGCTGTATGTGTATTGTTACAATGTCCACCTTTGAATATCGGCATAATTCAACAAAGAATGACAACATTAATATAACTTTAACAATAACAATATATTAACAATAAAAATCTGTACAAAGTAGGGAAACTTATCTGTGCTAGTATTTCAACAGTCAAACAGTCCTAGATAAATCATAATCCTTGGTGAGGTCACTCACTGGTACTATCCCACAGTTCCAAGTCCTATAACAGGAACCAAATGATGTGGTACAAATCCCACAGTGCAACGTTTTGGGTCCAATGTGGTACTGAAAGATGTGGTGCTGATCCAATCCCACAGAGGTACGGTTTGGTTCCAATGTGGTACAATATACTACTCCCACTCACAGACAATGCCTCATATGCACAGAATATAGTGTTTATGGATGAACAAATATAATATCACATGAAAAAATGTATTATAATGTGGGTGGACATCAACAGTACATCATTTGTGCTGAGAAATTCATGCTTGTTGCCGCTCACTCATATTCCTTATAGGAATAATTTTGGTTACTTTTTTCTTTACAAGTATGTGGCCATCATGGGTCCCACAGTCATTAATTTTCTTTTTTTTCTTTGCGAGGCAAGCATGGTACAAAAGATTGGCCTTAGTCTAAGTGACGACTCCATTAATGTAGACAGACTGGTATCGCGACATGGGAGATCCTACATCAAGCTTTTCGTCGGCGAGGTGGTCGTTCACTGTTGCTTCTGTTCCACTGGAACATGCAGTATGGTTTTGGGTCTTGGATTTAAGGATGGCCTTGCCTTGAGGACTTTGTAACGTACACGATATGTGGCAACGGAAACCAGGATTTGTTTCTGGTACTTTCTTGCCCATCCTGTGGACATGATCGATATCCTCTGGACATTCATCATTAGTATTATCACCGAGTTTCATCGTTTCATTGAACTATGAAAGCATAATCTCAACTGGGTCCTCACTGTCAGATTCAGGTAGACCTGAAATATGGAGGGAGTTCCTGTGGGTGTATTGTCCCAGCTCATCCTGGTCATTTAAGGAGAGATTGGCGGATATTTTTGCGTCTACAAATTCCATTAAAGCAAGAAGGATGTTTACTTTGTGATTCTAGGTTGCTTTGGGATTCCTCTAGACTCTCTAAAAGAAAAAGTTTCTTTTTGTCTCTTTTGAAGAAGTTTTCATCATTGTCGAACATGTGCTGATGCAAAGTTTTGACCAAAAGGCCTTTTACTTTGGCTATTCAATAACCCCCTATGTAGCACATCTTCCCCTTGACTCCACCGGATGCGCTTTGTGCTATATTATCAGAATGTCCTACAGAACTTGGCGTTAATTTTTCATACCTTTGAGCCTCTTACCGTATAATTTCTGCGCAAATTAAAGAGGCCAGCCCATCAGCAATAGTGTAATGAGCTGCACCCAAGATACCACTGTCGTTCAAACTTGATGGTATGTTGGAAAACAAATCAGTATATATGCGCTGGTATGCCACACTGCTGATGTATTTGTGCCATGATATATATATACAAAAATGTCTGTTTGGTCTATCGCTATTTTTGCTGTCTTTTGAAGAAGACAGCATGGATCTGAAAGCCGAAATTTTTGCAGAGCCAAATTGGTCTAATTTGTGTGGAAGTTCAATCAGCTTCCTCAAGATTCTGTTCATTTTAATCTGCCCGTGGGTTGCGGGGTCATCTGTGAGTACGCCCTTTGCATTGACCACCATGTCACTGAGAAGAGTACAGCTATCTGGTGACCCTATGGGTAGAAGAGAAAGTACGACAATTTCTTAGTCGTGTTTCTGGAGAATATGAAAGTATGATCATTATATTATTAAAGTTCTTGTATTTTTCACTGATTATGAATATTGGCATGTACACGTTCAAGTACATTGATAATCTCGGGGGAAAAAAAAAAGGAACACATGTGTGTCAATTCGTGCATGAGTGCCAACGTACCGATGACACTGCGTATGAGAAATCAATGAAAATATGGATAACCTCACCTTCATCTCCTGAATTCAAGTATGCATGGGACTGGAATAAATTGCTACTTTTTGCAATAAGTACTTTGCTCTCATCGTAAGTAAGCCAAAATTATTAACAATTTGAAAAAGCGTACATAGAGTATTTTTTCTTTCATCCCTCCCTCCCTCCCCCTGACACAGAACTCTAAAAAATGGTGCTTTTTTGCCAAATATAGAAATACAGTTCTACATTTTAACAATATGGTGAAAACGTATATTAATTGTACCCCCCCCCACCACTGTGCGCACTAATGTGAAAATTTTGAAAAAATGGCTGACCTCCGGTGTAAGAGGATATACCTGTACATTCTTTTGGTTCCTGAACCGTTGCATGTGAGTATGGCATCAATTTTACTTTCGTCAGTTTCTATAGGTACTGTACACCTTATTAAGATCTATCTATCTATCTATCTATCTATCTATCTATCTATCTATCTATCTATCTATCTATCTATCTATCTATCTATCTATCTATCTATCTATCTATCGATATATCTATCTCTTTCTTTCTTCCTTTTTTTCTTTCTTCTTCCCTTTCTTCCTTCTATCTTTTTGATACCTCTGGGTATAGAAAGTCGATGACAGATTCTTACAGATTCACACTACGGCTATGCTTCTTTTTATTGGGGGGGGGGTGTTTGAGTTTCACAAGCTTTTGTTGTTTTGTGCTTAAATATCACTGGCCAAACTATAATGTTCAGACATTACACACTCTGAAGATTTTAATATGCATGTTAATAAAAACGTGCGCTGGAATTTAACCGCAAAATTGCATTTTCGAGTCACTGTCATTTCGCCAAACACAAATTTTTAACAAGGTTTACTTGAAGCTTTTCCGGTATGTTTTCATAATTTTGATCTCAAAAGAAAGATAAATAAGCTATACAGGGAAAGGTATGTCCAATTCTAAATAAGTGCTTTGTTCGATTGTCGACACGTTCAAAAAGTCCAATTTGTGGTATTCCATTCTTAAGAAGGCTACAACTGAAGAAAGATGCTATAAAAATCTTTGATACCTTTCCTTGCATACCATAATTCTCTTTCCTTGTAGATCACGTTTAACAATATCGATAGAAATGCTTTGAATTAACACTTATTTAAAACTTGTGTTTGGCGAAATGACAGTGATATTAATTTAACGGCACATCTCTTTTCTCATTCCAAATATCTATTAAAATCTTCAGAGTCTATAGTTTCTGAAACTTTGTACCTACCTAGTGATACTTCACCTCAAAACAACAGAGGCCCATGAAACGAAAAACACATACACACAAAAAAAAAGAAAAGAAAAGAAAGAGCGTGACACTGGTGTGCCTCCTGTAGCTTGAATACGTGGAGCTTTGTCTGTTACAGTGCTGAGGAAAATCTTAAAATTTACAGGTGTCTAATGAAAGATAAAAATTGCAATTTTAGAATCGTGGTTGTTAAAGGAATTTCAAATGTAGTAATATTGAATGAATAATGAGGCCTTAGAATAAAATCTCGTCAGCAATAACACCTCTTGACAATTGGAGAACGGATAAAATGGCCCATAATACTGCAGTAGGGGACATTTTCATTTGAAGTTTTTGCAATACATTTTGCTGTCATGAAATGTTTATCAATCAGTAACTTATCTCAAGAAAGGAGTAACAAGTTACAGTAACAAGTCTACCTTTGAAAGTTAGTAACTTGAACAGATGTTGTAATAAGAAAACGGTAAATTTACGTTTTACTTATATCTAGTCTATCTGTAAAAGTATAAATGTTAACAAACAATTAACCAGTGATGAAATCCTCCGTTTCTGTTTCGTCGTTGTCTATATGTAGCAAGAACTCGAGTGGCATAAGTTCTGGCTTATTTTCAGTATATTTGCTAGTATGACACCGACAGCATGACGAATTTTCCAATCCCGGTGGCGATTTTCGTCCATAGAAGTTATAAATTGATGCCGGATGTTTTGGACATGCGCTAAGCCTATGATTGACCACCCTCAGCCTATCTATAATTCGAACACGACCTACTGCTATGCCACCTGCACTGATTCCAAAGTTAAACCTGAAAAAAGAGAATTGACTTATATTTTATTTTAGATTTATGCACATTTAGTCAGAACTTGATATTGTTTATCTTGCCAACGATTGAAGGAAGTAAGTAGCTGTTTAACGGTTTCTCAGTTGGAAAATATAACTATATATGATGTATGGACCAACCATATTTATGGATACAAACGGAATGGCATTATGGAAAAGATGTTTAAGTAAAATATGTTAACTTGTTCACTTTGCAATGCTAATGTAACAATTTTCTTAATCTCATATCAGTACTGAAGTTTTTATTGCATTAAGTACCTTTCTTTCAATATAACTTTTCATCACACATAAAAATAAATATGTTTCTGATTTTGATTACTGGTGAAACAGTTTATTTTTATTTACGACATTTGTTTTTATGTTCGAATAAGATTGCTACATATAGTTTTTTTTTCTTACATGTGACGAATCAGTTTTAGGGAGCAAAAGTGCTTCCTCTCGAAAACAATACATTTCCGTTTCCTATTGTGATGCAAAACCTTTTCATTCATACGAAAGGGCTTATTTATATGAATAAATGCATATTCATTCTCTTTCTAGGTATGAGGGCAATAGGACAATGACATTGTCGCCTTGGAAGACCAACGAAAATGCATGCTTATGTTCTTCATTCATATCAAATGGATGCAGGACATACAAAGTGTAAAAAGTGTCTTTTTAAAAGCGAAATGGCCGTCGTATTTCCGCATGGATTTTGATCAGGAAGAAAAAAACATGCAGAAATAGACAGAGAGTTGGTTTAAACATGTTTTATTCCCCCCTACCCCCCCCCCCTCCCCTCCACCCCCCCCCCAAAAAAAACCTTGGGAAACAAGCGTGGGACATACGCGTCATCCTCGCATACATATAGTTGAACAAAGTGTAAAAAGTACAACGGTGACAGTTATTCCAGTTGAAGTCGAAATTATTTAGCTTACAAACAATTACAATATAAAAACATAGAGAGACAGTTATTTGATCACCACAGCAAAGGTTATACAGGCGTTGTGGCTTATGACCGTGCAAATAAAGTGATTAGTGTTTAAACCGACAGCTTCTGTTGGCTCAGGGCTGCCATGAATTTTTTGCTCCCATTAATGCAATAAAACTGTCACGTTTAATGGTTGTCGTGTTATTACTAGAATAAAATACCATCTCTTCCATAAAACGCCCCTCATCCCAGCCAAACCTTCAGTCTTTCAAATCAACGAAGCTAAAAATGTAGATTTTATCCACTTTCATGGGTAGGAGGTGGTCCTAAAAAGAGGATGTTTCGTTCACTTGTGAAATTTTAACAGTTATGGGTGGCCCCTGATGGGTGTCTAGATTAATTGGTAATTTCAACATTTTTCACGCACTGCAGAATATGGTAAAGACTACCAAAAGTGGTTCTGGACGAACAGACATATATATATATATATACATATATATATATATATATATATATATATATATATATATATATGAGATTGATCGAATGTTGGACTTCGGTCTTACACACAGACACACACGCACAAATATATATATATATATACATATATGTGTGTGGTTGTGTGTAAGTCACATGTATTTTGCATTGACCCTGACATTTTACTATTGATTGCCTGATGAAAAGCTTCCCCTCCAAGCAATATATATATATATATATATATATATATATATATACATATGTAAGAAAATTCTATGATATGTTTGATTTTCAATGGATCCTCAAGAACTCAGTGGTAATATTTGTATGCAATTAACGTATTGTCTGAATAATACTAGTGGCGCTAGCTATAGCTGAACAGGACATATAACGTAGTTTGGTACAATTCACGAAATTCAGTGTCTTAGGATATAACTGCGCTAATTTCACTTTAAATACAAAAATGTATGGCAGATGAAACTGCATGATATGGGTGGCTTTGACCTAATTTTTCACGGTCACAGGGTGAATACATTTCCAAAAATGATTTTCTTGTGATGGTCATTACATCTGAAAATGTGGAAAACATCTATAAACTAGTAAAGGAGTATCATACAGATAAAAGTCTGTGAGATGTGGAACATGGTGGCGCCAATTGTAGTAATTATTTGAATTAACATCATATGTAATAAATACACTTTCAATTCATTATTGGGATAAAAGTATAAGACATAATATGCCTTAGACCAATGGTCAAATTTTGTGAAATCAAGGGTGACCTTAACCTATTTGTAAAGGTCATTAAGGACTTAGTTATGGACCTCTCAATTCAGTATTCAAGAAAGAGCAAGGTTAATGAATTCCAGATATACCACAGATGTGTATCGAAAGGAGAAGATTCTAAATGCATAGTTTGGATGACCTTGGCCTTCTTACTCAAAGTGATGGACAGAGTATGTTTCAGTAAAAAGACCTTGTTGTGAAAGCTTTTACATGTACATTTGACGTTGTTCTTGTATATCTGTGTACCATAACAGGAACATTTTACTGGGAGGATTCTTATTTTGTGTGAAGTCGTCCCACGCCACTGGTGGCTTTAATTGGAACTTCCCTCTATAATATGTATCATAACACGTCGAATTATTTTTATGATAATAAATTTAGATGGAACTACAAAATGTACACTAATAATCATTAGATTAATAGTCATATCTTGATTAAGAGTGACCATGACCAATATTCAAATCATTAAGCACTTTTGAATAATACACTTAATTTTGTATGTTTAGAAAGAATAAGTCTAACATAACCATATATAGCAAAATGTTTTTAATGCATGGGGCTTTATCATTGAATGATATGGATGGCATTAATGTGCTTTCTCCAGGTCGCAGAGGCCATGCGTTTCACGATTTTTTGTTTGTGATGGTCATTACATCTCACCTTACGTTCACACATCCAGACACCATTACAGGAACATTATGCAAGAAAGAGTATATGACACAAAGGGTAGTGGTCGTGCCATTGGTGGTAATTATTGGAAATAACATCACCGGTATCAGAACACATCAAATTAGTTATTGTGGCAATTAATTGAGATGAAACTGCAAAATTTACAAAAAAAAAAAACTTGTATGCACACACGAACAACTCTGTGGTATTGTGCATTGTATCAAAAGGTGAAATTCTGGAAAATGTTGTGACATTGACCGCTTTTCCAAGGTCATCAAGCACTTCAGAAAAGGGCACGAAATCCAATGTGTTGATAGAGAACATGGCGATTGAAACCAACTGAACCACGAGTGTGTACCATCTAGAAGTTTGATATTGCATAATATGGAATCTTAGTTTTTTGAGGCCTTTACGGGTATGCTTCTTGGGAAATTATTTTTGTGAAGGTCGCCAGAACAGCTTTAGACCCATGGCCCTCTTGTTGCATTTATATATGATATCGATCCTACAATACCTACAACGTAATATTCAGTTTCAGCCTACAGTATCGCAATGATGTTTGGATTGTTCGAGTTCTTTTTTTTGGGGGGGAGGGGGGAAACACTGCAAGATATCAAGTGGTAATGTATCAAACTTAATATAACTGTTTGATCACATTGCTTAAAAAGATAAAACCTACCTAAATGGGACAGTATAAAACGACAACTGTAACTGCTCAACTTCTTAATTATTAAGATCTCCACTGAAAATAATATACATGCGGCAAACTACCGTACTAGGAGACACAAAAAGCCTAATCACATTATAATTAAGCTCTGCACAAAAGGAGTCTTCGTGACAGAACTGGGACACTTTGGTAGCAGTGCGACACTGTCATTTGCATCTATTTCTTGGTTACAAAACAAAGGGAAGATTAGCTCTGCACAAAAGGAGTCTTTGTGACAAAACTGGGACACTTTGGTAGCAGTGCGACACTGTCATTTGTATCTATTTCTTGGTTACAAAACAAAGGGAAGATTATTATCATTGATAATAATAATCATAATAATAATGATAATAATAATAACAATGATGATGATGATGATGATGATGATGATGATGATGATGATGATGATGATAAGGATAGTGATATATTAGCTACGTTGAGTTTCAGCTGCAGCTTAAACTGAGCCAAGATGAACACAGATGAGCCGAGCATAACTTTAAGCTGATAAAACGTATATATTAGGCACTAAAATATTTAACTTGGTGACCTGGTGTTATTAAGATCCAGTCAAAGTAAATTTAAATCCACTTCATCGAAAGGAGAATTTGCTGTACAGCTAATGAAAAAACACAGACATGCATGATAATTATTTTTCCAATTTTAGCCATGCTAGAGCAATTTTAGCAAACAGTGTATAATTTTGATCCTAAAAAGGGGCGGAAGATATACGATAGATGGATAACTGATGGTGGATAAAGGCAAGTCCTAAAATAGCAACTGGCCGACATATCAATTGGGACAGATTTTGGAAATCTTGAATTGCAGCGGTACGAACGTCTTTCAATGGCATGGAACTCAACTAAATTATGTACATATGCCGAGTTAATATTGTTCATTGTGAATCCTTGTGAAACATAAAAGAATTATCTTCATTTGGCCTTACATTTTTTTATGTACATGCCAATTTACCCAACATTTACTCATTTGAAAACTGCATAAAAGCTCAAAAAGGTTCCAATTCATAGCAGGTTCCAAAATTTGCTCCATTAAAGAATTGCTAGTTTTGCTGTCTGAAGGCTTTAAGACAGTACAATAACTTTGGTTCTATTACTGTGGTCAGTAACAAACATCTTTCGGTATTCACATTTTTGATTTTATATAATTCAAAGATCTTGTTGGAACTGTTGAGTGCTTATGATGATCATTTACCTTTCAAATAGATTTCCTCTAACGATTTCTCCCTTATTCACATCTCTTCCCCATTCCGATTTGAAATAATGTATCAATTATCTCATATATAAATCATATGAGAAAAATAACGTTCATAGAATGATCATATCTTATAAAAGGTCCATATTTTAGTTACTATATGGAGGATAGTCAGTCTGCATAAGAATATGATCGGTCCATTGGATTGTTGAACTCTTTGTTTGATGACATTTTTGTCAATATCGGAGATTCCATCTTTAGACATACAATTGGTATTCCAATGGGTACCAAATGTCCATCTCCTTTGTCCAATTTAAATTTGTTTCACTATGGGTATAAGTTTCTTCTGAAATGAAAGGAAATTTCATGATAAATGTTCTGAGTTGACATTTAAATATATGACTGACCCATTAAACATCAATGATAAACACCTTCAAGAACATATTTCACAACTATACCCTGATAATTTGGAATTGAAGAAAACTATGAAAAATGACATGAGATGTTTATTTGTAGACATAAAGATCACTAGTGATTATAGTGACTTCAAGTTTAAATCATATAAAAAACGTGATGATTTTGAATTTAACATTGTAAATTATCCTCATATGGATTCTAATATTCCACTCGGGCCAGCTTATGATGTCTATGTGTCAAGGTTAATTGCCTTTGTCAGAGTATGCATTGATTTTGGCAACTTTAACTTCCGACATTTTCTGCTATTTCAAAAACTTGTGAAATAGGCATACCCGAAGATGAAATTAAAACGATCGTTTTTGAAGTTTCTGGAATATAATAAAAATTTATTATATAAATACAGTGGAGTTGACATGTTATATAAATGATGTAACAAACATGTAAACCTAACGACTGTAACAGATATCTTATACAATGTGTGTATGAGGCAAGATATATTTTTTCAGTTGGGAGTAGCTGGCATCAATCCGATTTAAACTACTACTAACTTATGTTGGTACCTGTCCCAAGTCATACTGCATTTCGTATTCGTTGACTGACATAAAAATCATCAAGTTTGGGTAATGCCTACCTTAAGCTCTTGGATTTTGACTTGCATTGTTTGAAGACTGGAGGGATTTTGTTCATGGAGAGTTTTTGTTGGAATATATTTTTTTGTGCAGCTTCTCAAACGTTGTTGAAAACTGCTGTCTGCGTCTATTTTACATGGTTTCTATTTTGTCAGTCTTGCATCTTATCCTCTTTACATATTCAGTAAATAATGTATTGCTTGACTATTATTCAAACCTCACTGTTATGTCTGATGATATTCATGTTGATGGACCTGTTCAAACTAGGGCATTTTTCAACTTGGATTGATTGTTAGACTATGAACTTCACACGTAGTTTCATTGTTAATCGAAACAGAGCTATTTCACCATATCTATTAGGCAGGCATGATTATGATGTTTGTAATCCTTGTTCACTTGGACAATTAAGTGCCACTTGGTAACTGTATGGGTTAGAGGTTTGTAGACGTTCTTGATTGTAACTGATATAAGCTATGTATATTCAATCTGGTTCAATTGTGGATAGATAGTGTTGTATCGGTTTCCTCGGGTGTCCTTTCTTTGCTGGCGATGCTGAATGAAAACACCTACCACCTAGGTCCGATACCACTGGTTGATAGTTAATCATAATGACTGCCTCAATGCACTTCATCGTGCCACAGACTCTGGTAGAATTGAAGTGGTGAACAACTGAACCACTTAGGCACTGATGTTTTTACATTTTTAATATCTGTTATTCTTGAGCAAATGGCCATAATTCTTTCCATAAAGAAAGAGACAGTGACGCACCTAACCAACCATTCACAATCAAGGGGAGTTGGAGGACAGACCATGGGTATGCTGTGCCTCGGCGGCACCTTTTACCTCCGGTTGATTTTTGTGCTGTCCAAGACAAGCTCACAGGAAGGTTCTACCTTTAGAAGGAGGCTGTCCATCTACGAAACGTCCATACTTTGCCATTAAATAGTCAGCCCCATAGAGGTGTCCTCTACCTCCTCCTCTTCCCGGATACTGCCGCTGATTTGAGACACAATTGTCACTTCTCACGTCATGTGTTTTCCTAAGCGGGAAAAGTTTTAACTATTATGTTCGGAATGCCACGATCGTGGACAGTAGCTTGCCCAAACATAAAGTTGGCAAGTTGAGTATTCTGAAATTACATCACAATCCAAGATCATAAGCGTAGGAAATGGGTACAAAAGGATAAGTTGCATTACCCACAAAATATGTCAAAGGTTTTCCTCTCATCTTTAAATGGTTTAATAATAATGCCATGTAGTACTCAATGTCAAATTAGTTTGCCATGGTAAAAGCCTATGATAGCATGCATGAATTTTGGTCCGGGAATCTGAATAGGCAACAGAGATTCCGCAACAGATTATACGGGGTCCAGGTATTTCCGTTCACAACATAAAGTGAAAATGTTACTAGCATAAATCTCAAAGCTTTTAAAAGATGAAAGTTGATCTTTTCATTATTAGGGAATCTCTTTTGCTCTATCAAATTTATGGATGTGTGTAAGGTTTTTCTGAAACATTAGATGAAAACTTTATTGGTTATTTTGTGCAGTGGGAGGTGGTCTCCAACTCACACTTATAATGGGGGAGATTCTTGTGATAATGGTCCAGATTCATGACTATGAAAAAAGATGTAGGACTGTTTTCTTTAGCTGGCTGACATGCAGGGAGAACCGAAAAGTTAGAAGTCTACAATGCCCCCCCCCCTTTGGCAACAGTGCTAAATGATTTGTTTTAAGGTAATGGATATGAGCAATGTTTTTCTGAAATATTTGATAACTACTTTATGGACTTTGTTTTGCTCTGGGATTTGTTGTTCCATTCATAGTTATACTGCAGAGAGGGTGTCTTGATAATGTCCACAATCACAAATATCACGAAAACGGCGTAGGCCTAATTTTATGCTGTCAGTCCAGCTGACTGACAAGTCTGAAGCACAGAAAAGTGACAAGTATACCATGTTTTCTTTCCTCTTGCACGGAAGTGATACATATTGGGTCTTGAGCGGTTAGACCTTTATTTTTTGGAAACAAAACTTGAGTGTGTATTTAGTGAAGAATATTTCAAAGGCTGCAATCATATTTTCAACTCCTCCAAAACTGTTAGCTCGATCCACCTTAACCTGGGAGAGTGTCTGACTCAAGCATCAGTCAGATTGTACTGAAACTTGATTCGTTTCCAAACCAGACCCAAGTTTCATGTTATGTCTACTCCACTGGGGTCTACCTTTCTGTAATAGTCACCGTTTTCTCGTTAGAAAAGTGACTCAGTTTTAATTGGCTGAGTATGGTTACCATGGAAACAGGTTGTAGTATACACTGGATCAAATGCTTCTTACAGGTGAAGGTGATAATGAACAACTTCTGATTGGTGTCTCAGACGACAGAAAGGTTCAGAGTGTAGTTTTAATTCCCCCTACTACAAATAACACCTTCTCAAATGAGGAAAGATCAAATTTAGTAGAAATAGCAGTAAAACTAGCCAACTGGAGCATACCATGCAAGTCTATGTGACGAGTATGCTCCACGCTGCTAGATTTTTTTTAACCCAGTAACTGGGTTCCTGTTTATTTCTTATGTTTGTACTAGAGCAGCACCAGGGGGACCAGACTAACTTGACTTTTGCACTGTGGTGATATGGATTGACCTTTCTTCTCTGTGATGATATGGACAGGGATTTCGTCCAGTCCATATTCCCACCTTTTCTGGGTGGTACGACCACAGGTATTGGACGAAACACGGGACTTGTCCTGCTATGGAGTAAAAAATATTCTTAAAAATGTGGCTTTTGGATGGGTCAAAGTTATCGAGATGGTGCTACTCCGGATCCCTCATTTTAATTTCGGGCAATTTGCAGTCAATGAAACTGTTCACCTAAATTGTTGTGAAAATTCTAAAAAGTCTAGCATGTGGGAGGATTTAACAAAGCTGTCGGCTATATGGTGATACTCTGGATCCCTGTTTTCTACTGCAATGTTCAATTTGGATTCTTGGCAGTTAATACATATATTTCTAACGATTTCTATCTAAGGCTAAGGGGATTGCACCGGTAAATCACATTTTTTACTTCTCTAAAACTTGTCAACCAGATTCACTTAAAAAAATTTGTTAGGGTTATACCATAGAAAAGTCTGTACCCAGTGTGTTGAAATAATCATGCTGCACTAATTTTGTGATTCCTTGCGAAATTATTTTAGTAAATCTTCTTTTCGAATGCAAACTGTGTAGCTGTTCTGAAATAGCATAGCGACACTTCTGTGCTAAACCACGGGATGTTTAACGTATTTTGTGCGTTTGCGCTTTTTATTTTTTCTCGTAAAATGTATGTTGGATTCTCTTGAAGTTAGTGAGAATATCCCTGGATTTGGTCTCCACCAAATTCTTTCACTGCAACGTGGTGCTGAAAATTTATGATCATTTAAGAAATGATTAAATTGGGACAAATCAGTGAGGGTATATGTATACGATGTTACTGTGTGCCAGAAAATCGTACATATTGGCTTATTTCTCGGAAATATTAGATAGTAAGCCCATGATTGCTATTAAAGACAAACAGGAATGGATCTTGCAGGGTTCTTGGTGTTGCCTATTTTGAGCTTTGGTCAATTTGAAAGGTCAAAGGACACACAAGCCAATATAGCACCAAGGGGGAATCGTCCGGCCATTGCTTCCATAAAACACTGACAGACGAGTATTTGTGCGGTGTCATTTGGTGGTAATTTTGATTTAAGGGACCATGTCAGGTCTCAGTGAAACATTGTCATGTTAAATATCTTGATAGTGGATTCTGTTTTTTTTGTTTTTGTTTTTTTTTTTTTTTTTTTTTTTTTTTGCGTATGCGTGAAGACTAATATAACAAACAGTAATGATGATCTAAAACAAAGGTTACCCTAATAGTTAACTAAGGGTCATATCACCATTTCAGTCTGCATGCACAGGACCGTTACAGTCCCCTTGTTAAATTATATAACAGGAACTAAAGCACATATTTTAATGTGTAAGGACAAACAAGAGTTTTTGAAAGTTGGGGAAGTATTGCAGGTTCATTGGATCAGAGTGGTTACTGTATGCGTAATGCAATCTATACTGTCTCAGTAATTAATGCATCATATGCCATGTACCTGATCACAAGTTTGGATTAAACTCAATCTTTATCTAACCCCACAGTATACCTGTCACTCGCATTGGTAAAGAAATTGTAAAAATGTTGTAAGATCGTATTGTCTGGTGTATATTATACTTCATATGTATTCTCTTTATCCCATATATGTATTATAAACGTACCAAAAGAAAAACAATCTGAAATATAACCAGTTAACCACACTGGCTCCCAGAGTCTGGCAACTGTTTTGGAGAAATTGAAAATATGAATCTGATGGACGAGGACAATGGTGGAGGGATGGGCGACAAACGATTGCCAATTGTATAAACACAGAGGAGATAAACATATTCTTTTAAAGCAGTATATTTCAGTTTTGCCACCTTCAAGCCATGTCAACTTGCAATTTTAAATGGAAAATTCAGTCAGATTGTTAAGCACGTACAAAAGTTGTTACTTTATGATTTGTGTCAGATACAGAGCTGTTTAGATATTCATTATGAAAGGAGAAACCAGATCACAGAAAAGTACTATAATTTAGGGGCGGCATAGGCTTTTTGTAACAAATATTGCGACTTCTACGTTTAAAATATAATGAATTCTAGCAGGCAAGATACACTGTGGAGAAAAGTGATTAGTGACACAGCTAAGTTTTGTATACATATATATAACCACTAAGTGGAATAATATCCTTACACATTTTCTTCTTAATATTCCAAGTGCAAGCAATTTTTCAGTAAATGGTAACTACAATAAATACACTGTTATTACATTGTTTGGTCCATGTAAAAAAAACTGTACCTACTTGTATATTCTTTCTTGCATCGTTGCATTTGACCGATTGTAGGACCACCATGTCACCACGGCATTTGTTCACCCTTGTTGGATTACAAGTGGCCAAGTTTCTACACATTTGCATTATAACTGACACTGGTATGTAACATATCCTTCAATTCAATTTTTCAGCATGTTATGTACATGCATGCTACGTGCATGTATATATAAAGTTTTACTTTTGAATCATCATGTAATTAATATCATTATTACAAAAGCCCGTGTGTCAGCTCTTGCAGTTATACCATATTATGTTTTAAAGTATGGATTCTTGTGAAACTAGGCAGAAATATTTCTTGACGTCACCCTTGCTTTCCATAAATTGTGGCACAAGTGTTCTTACCACAAATGCTTTGCCATTGGAGTTCTAAAACGGTTCAGATCTTGTCTTTCTGAGACAAAGCGGCAAGAGATTATAGATGGGAAAGAATCATCTTCAAAGTTGGTAAATGCTGGTGTACCTCAATGTCGATTTGTGGTCCTTTATTTTTTTTACTTTACACAAGTCCCTCTGGCTGTTCCGAGGTAACAAATTAAACTGACGCTACAGTAGGTAATGTGTAGGAGAGGAAAGGAACATCGAATTTAAGCGTGTTTCAACAAATGTCCAAGTTACTTAAGGCCTAACAAAAATATATGTGTAGTTCAGGTGACCCAATTGACCCTACTGAATAGGCCCGAACTTGAATAAATGTAATGAAACATAAAAAAGCAGTTTTAAGCCACCCTTCCCTGATCAAAATTGATCAACCCAAGCTGAAAGATTTTATCGAGAAAGTGGTCATCGTGTGCCGTTCTTTTGTGCTAAAGTAAACTGAAACACAACATATTATTTTCACTTGTCTGTAGAGTTAACTTGGGCCGGGGAAACAACATGACTGCACAGCCATGGTTTTTTAGTGAAACTCTACAGCCCTGTTGTTTGGTGATCATATTCATAATATTTCACTAGGTGCTAAGTGTCCGAGTTATCACGGCAAATGGTCGTTCAAGTACTTTTAACAGATGCCTTACTATCTTAACTTCAATTTGCACACTCGGTTGGGTTTGCCATTTTTAGCATTGTGCAATGCATTGCGAGACAGTCGCACAAAACTACAGTGGATTTGGATATCAAAGTAAATAGCTCCCACAGCATATTTTATATCATTATTGATAGTTTGAAATATTTCCAAAATATATACTTTTGATTTCATGTATATTACCCCTCGATCATCCGAACAGCATCAAATGGAAGGTTGATTTGTTGAATGAATGTAATGTAAAATGTAAAATGGGTTTTTTCCTGTGTGCATTACCTAAAAATGCCCCAGAATAGGAGTATTGTATCAGACACTGAAGTTGCCCCGAGGCTATGGATGAAGTAGCGGCACTGGGCACAAGAGCCAAGAAGCGCAACTGAGTCAAAGTTGGAGCTAAGTGCAGAAGGTTGCCCCGACAGTGGATACATAGTTGATCTAACATGAGACGCCTTGAGGTATGACACAATATTTTATGTTTTCCCTGACAAAATATACTTGAAATAGTACCACTAAAATCTTGTTAATGAAGAATATTTCGAAGGTTGAAAGGATCGGTTTATAGCCATCAGTTGCCTTTTATGGATGACTGTCTATCTTATGTCAGAAGCAACATTTATTTTTTGCCATTGGTATTTCAAAATGAATATCGATGTTTTAGTAATTCTTGATCCTTTGCCTCGTTGCTGTCACTGTTGTGTAGCAATTTATATATTTATTATACTTCACGCACACAATACAGGTACACAATTATGTAAGAAAGTAAGAAGAAAAAAGAAACAAAGAACTCAACGACGATACATAGTACTAACAGATGGCATGTGAATATCAACAACTTATAAACGATATTATTCTACACATGAACTTGTAAGGATATCACCCAGCTCCTCTCTTGCAAATCCAATTAAACTATTTTTGTCTTCAAGTATATCCAAAATCTCTATTACCATGTGCATATTTTCATCAAATGTACTTTTCTTTCGTTCTGCCAAAATGTGTTTTGCAATGTGATATTGAACATTTCCGGATATTAAACCTAAAGAACTTCTAATTAAAGTGTAGTTACTACCAATTATTGTCAACTTATTATCAATGCAACATTTTGCAAGAAAGGAAACAGTTTCATTGTTTATATTTTCCATTGTCAGTATCATTTTCAAAACTCTCAAATATAACATTTCTTTTACGTAATGTGTTGGTCAGGCAAGGCACATTTTTTGTATGTGTCATTACAGGGAGATTACACAAATGTCTTACACTTTTATTCCAAGCTTTCAGTATACCATCTACATGTTTATCTTTCAAATTCCATGCCTAATTAATGTGTGGTTGTGAACTATATTGCATAAGTATTGGAATAAGAATGTTGTTGTTTTGGCATTTCTTGAATCACTATATTTTGCTGTATATAATTGTCCTCGTTCTTTGTGGGAAATTCATGCATATGGGTAATGTTTTTCTGTACTTTGTGAGTCTACATGGTGACTTAGGTGTTGTCTTGTTATGCACAAGTCATGGTTTTAAATCAATTACAAACAGGGTCCACGGTAAGCACATGTATCCATAATCCCCAACTCCAGTGGAAGGTGTTATTTCTGATAGGTATGCTAGCTGCTCAAACAAAGAGACACAAACATTTAGTAGTTACCATAACTAGTGACCTTCTTTGAAAACACAACTAAAAAATCTATACTAAAGACATGAATTAGGTGGATTGTCTCGGGTTTATGAAATGTATCTTGGACATCCTCCTCCAAATAAAATCCAGTTGAAAAAAAAAAACTTTTATAAGACTTTAACTCGAGCATGCCATAATCAATTATACACAAGTATATAAAGATAGACCTGAATTGGTCAACTTGGAGCTGCTCATATAGCTAGAGAGGAAGCTCAACAAAGATATATAAAACAACTTGTATAAAAAGGCAAAATGGGAAACTTTAGTCCAGATGCTCCACTAACATCAACATATGTTTTTGTTTAAAATAGTTAGTGGTTTAACTCGTGAATGTTTGTTAAATAGAATTTTTTATAAGCCTGAACTTAGTCATGACATCAGGAATAGAATAAACTGACCTATAATTGCAACCGGTTCAGAGCAGAGGAAATCGTAATTTTTACAACAGCTATAAACAGTGCCAAACATTTAGACCCAATCTTAAAAGAATGTTACTTTAGGAAAATTTAAAAGTGCACTGAACTGTAGTAATGAACGTACGCCATCCTATATTTTCTGAAAGATCCGGATTTGCTCAGATTCACCATGCCAGAATGAGAATGAACAGTTGTACTATCAAAGCCTTTCTTTGTAAACCACAACTACCATGTGCATGTGGAACCCGATGCAAAACCAGCCACCAGTCAGTCAGTCTTAATTGTCGACCAATATGATTATAACTCTTGGTAGTTTTCAAACTACTTTCACACATGGGCCCCCTAGTGCCAAACTGTGCGGTAACTCTCTAGTGCTAGAGATAGGAATACCACCAAAAATTCACATCCGGGAACAAAGAGCAATATGTTTGTAGATGTAAATGTGTCTAAATATACATCAAAATTAACTTGTATTGTCACAAAAGATATGATAAACGATTTATAATTGATAAATTTATAGATATCAAGGTCAGAAACAGGTTTAAGGAAAATACCAAAAGACCAAAGTTTTCTACCAATACATAGTGTCTTGTAATCAAAAAATGATCTTGATGACTTCATTACTCTCGGCTCTTATAACGCAGCGTTGAGTGCATATTTACTTTGCTTTAATATTCATGCGCTCTCCAGTTTATAAAAACACTACCTATCACACGATAGGGTCCTTTTAGCACTTAGAAGTGTTTCTTTTTTGTTGTTCTACCATAATAAGATATGCTATGTCAGTGAAATATCATGGACTAAACTTAATCATTCACACGTTAACGGTCAGAAACTATTTATTCTTGGTGGCATAAACCCCCAGCTACAATCAGCTTCTGGTTTCTGTTCTGAAGTGTATTTTCCATCCGAACGTAAACAATGCTCATGGTTTGCTTTTTTACATTTTCAACAAACCAGATTTTAGTGTTGCAACCCTTGTTGTTCTGTATTTCCTATTTGCTTGGGAGGAAATATGTCAACGGCCACTGTTATAATTAATAAAGCTATCCTTTTGAAATAACTGAAGACAGATACAAAGCTTAATCCGCTTAGGGTAGACATTGTGGAAATAAGCAATCAAAAAGAGCTTTTGTATTAATCACTTTGACAGACACAGGCTTCAAAAGGCGGATTTAAGCCTTGGGAATTCATTTGACCTTTAGTAATATTCACGAGATTGCATGTGGCATAAGATTTCTGCACATGGACGTTTATTCGCTCGTTCTATGCCTTCAAAAATAGTTGTAAATGTAGTTCTGGTGTTTTGATTCTGCTTTATGTGTTCATGACACATATGAGGGAGTGACAATACAGTTTGTTTTCTTCCTGTCGTAATGTGGAATCTCGAACAGAATGAACCAGTGTGTGTGAATCTTGGACGCGTTCTGCGAGAGTGAAATATTTCGTAGTGTCAATGGTCTCGTATCAATTCTGAGACAGGCTGATGTTTCATTGTACTTGGTACACGTGTACCTAAATTTAATGTGAGCGATACATTCAATAATTGATTAAACACATTTAGAAGTGCAAATCGGAGAAGCTTTTAATCGAGCCACCATATTAGAAAATAATTTCTAGCTAGCCAAAATATTTCGTAAAAGCATTTCCCATATACATAAATTTCAACACAAAAGCAAGAGCAAAGTTAATTACCAAACAGGCCAGAGATTCAAGAATTACCAAAAGTATTGATATTTAATTTTCTAATACTAATGTGAAAAAATAAATGTCACTTCTGCCCTGATACAGGCAGTCACTAGGGAAAATGGTGGTTTTAAACCAGCACTCTGAACGACTGAAAATTTGTCCATTAACCAAAACTTTAGCTTTTTTTTCAGAACATGGACGTCTAATTAAGTACAACCAACGAGTTTTCGCTTCTTTGCAAATACAAAGAGACATAGTAGGCCTATCACTTTTGGGTTCCTCTGACTTGCCAGTCAGTTTGGGTTGTCATGGAATGACAAGAGTAGACATGCATAGCTTTTCTGATATTTATGAATCTGGAACATTGTAAAAATGCTCTTCCTGCATTTTAACTGTGAGTCGGTGGGAAAACACAGTTTAAAGTACAAAATACCCAATGCAGTATATGTCAAAAAGTTCAAATGCATTAACCATATTCATAAAGTTCATCTTATCAATGAGAGCAAGTTTATTTAGCAAATGGTAGAGATTCAAGTATTACCAAAAACAGCATCATTAATTTTCTGATACCATTGTGACAAATATATTTCACACCGGGCTTTAGACAAGCACTTACCTACAACACCAACTGGTGGTTTTCAACTAGTCCTCGTAATTTTTTCAAATAATCTCCCTAAACTACAGAGTTTAGCTACTCTCTTCAAAGCTCTTTTCAGGACAATTCAGGTGGTAAGGTTGGTAATGGTGGTATAGACCAGTGGCCAACCTAAAAAAGTGGCTTATTTAAGGATATACCCCTCCCTATGGTAAAACAAATTACAACCAAATTTTTATTAAAGATTGGCATATTCTGCATTGGATTATGATGGTTGTGGTCTTTCAATTTGATGACAAGGGTATTTTATGGCCATATCTTTGAAAATAGTAGTCATCACTTTAACTGTCATTCCATACAAGACACTACTGTGCATAACTTCAAAAATAAATTCAAGAAACATACCAAATATGGCTCATAGTGTCTGAAATAATATGGCAAACAATGTACAAATAATGGATGCACGGTTTTGTTGTCATAAAATGTCGAAAAATACCAAATTTGGGCAAATTAGCGCAAAAATTTCTTCAAGTTTGATTTCCTAGGGTGCATAAAATGTTACACACTGCTCAAAGACCTTGCTCTAGGAAAAGATTTAATGCAACAAAAATTGCCCTAATTGTCCAGCTAAAAGGAAATCTGCTAAATATAGACTCACCTTTCTCAGAATTTAAATTGGAGAGAAAAGAGTTACCCCACCCCCCTTATTTTATGGCACATCTAAAATGGTATTTTTTTTGGACCAAAACTGTCATAATCTAACTATACAATCAAAAGTAAACAGGTAATAGTTGCAAATCAAAACAATATTTGTTTTCAGTCATCCAGTAATTGTCAAATAAAGCATAAAACTAGAAAAGAAGATTTGCTTCACAGCAAATCTTTCTGGGTGCCTTCAAAATGAGAACAGTTTGAAATGCTATACTTTGCCATTGTTCAACATAATTTACATTTCGTGTATTACCTTAATTTTCATGAATTAAAATGCTCAGCTTTGGTTCTTGGTTCAAGGGATGTGGCCATGTCCCAAACTTTCAAAGTGAAGTTTGAATGAAACTAGTATTTATAGTAGTTTTGAAGCTATTCAAAATTTTAATTTTGTGTATTTGTCTAATTTGCATGAATTATAAGCCTAGAAGAACTTTGGTTTATTGTTCATTGGAAGGGGCTGTGCCACAAACCCATAAATTGAAGTGGAAATGGCACCTCTATAATAGGTTTGAAGCTATTAAAGAGTTACATTTTGCATATTCACCTAATTTGCATAAATTAAAATCCTACAACTTTGGTTGATGGTTCAATGGATGCGGCTTTGCCACAAACCTACAAATTGAAGTTGAAATGGCATCTCGATGAACAATAGTTGGAGATACTCAACTTTCAAATTTTTCAATGCCCCTTATAAGCATAATTCTACAACTATACTGTCCATTATAGTGGCAAGTGTCACAAAGGTATATGTGCACATTGAAATTTTGAGTCCATCTGCAATAGTTTGGAAGATATGCCGCTTTTAAAATTTTTGTTGCCTCTAAAATTTGCATAATTTTAAACATCATGACTATTACAAATGCGATGCACAATTTGGCTGGTTATGTCAGTCACCATGGCAAGATTGGTGGATTTTTTCCAATAGTGTCTGTAAAAAACGCTGGACCAACTTGGTCAGAGTGGAAGACATTGGCTTTTTATTTCTTTGTTAATTTAACTGAGATGAAAGACCACCTGTCCCATGTGACCATTTTTGTCTGGCATTAGGATTGATCGTAAATTGCAAGTACCACTGTACTGTGAAACCTCTCTGCAGTTGGCACCTTCACGACCAGAAAAAAGTGCCCACACCTGAGAGAGTCAGCCCTTCTGAACAGCATTGATGAGTATATGTGCATGTACAGTGTGCACATATTATAATTCAGAGGGATGTGTATACATGCAATACAAAACTCTCTTTGTTCCTTTTTTACATTAACAAATTTTAACAGATGCTGTCACAAAAGTACATGTACATGTACCTGTGTACTGCACTATACTGACTCAGTATTGGCTAACAAGAACAGGCTACATCTCACTGGTTACAATAAAACAAAGACATGAAAGTGTCCATTGAGATGACCCAAACTCACACACTTTTTCAAAATTCATCAAAATGTGAAAACAGTCACTGAGGACTATAGGTCAGACTTTGATCGGTCCACCAAACTCAGCTCTGTATGTAGTCTGTTTTTGGTAAAGGTCACACTCTGGCTTGTTCTGCCTAGAATTCCAACCCCTCTGATCCCTCGGGAATGGTAAGCCTAGCAGACTCCTAGCCTCAGGCGAACTCTGACTGTTCAGTCTCAGCCATGGTACACTTACAGCTCCCTCCAGCATTAATGTGAACATGGATCAGATATGTTTCTTACATGAACAGAAAGAGATTATCTGTATTTTATTGACAACTTCATTACTTAGTGGTTGGGAGTTCCCCAACCCCACACCACCCCTACCTCCCATTTGCCGTAAGACCCAAACCTTTCAAACCATAAACCCAGCAGGCATGGCTAGAAGGCTGCCAATGAGGTAGGTTCAAGTATCATGAATGCCAAATGGTTGCCTAGCACCATGGGGGCTTCTAACATGCCGTACAGCAGAGGCCCCCGTCAAAATGTGGAATGTTGGGAAATTCACTGAATTTAGCACACATTAAAATCCCCCAACTTTTTTTTGCATGCTATTGGATTTGCCAGTTGTCTCAAACCTATATGTAAATCTTTTATTCTTACACAAGGGGTACAATATATAAAAGAATGGAAAAAAAGTATACAACGTATATATATATATATATATATATATATATATATATATATATATATATATATATATATATATATGTATATATATATATATATATATATATATAAAAATATATATATATACGAATTAAGAAGAATTAAAAGTAAATCATTCATACAGTTCACTGGTCAAGATGACCTTATCCACATGGACTCGTTTTGGGTGACAAACAATACGATGTGCATATGAAGTTAATAATTTCATCAAGTTCTGCACGTGAGAGATTGGTTTTACGCTTGCCATCTCTCGCTTCACAAAGTTCGCGAAATAACACCGCAGATTGTTCATCATCTCAATTGAAGTCCTCATTATCCCAAGAACTGATGAGTGATCGCCAGCATGACGACACTAGTGAGTGCATATCCATTCCATATTATGACGCTATGAACGTTCTAGATTTAAACGCAGATGATTGGCTGCCATAGCATTAATCACCAGATTACCGCATGTTTTTACAATTGTATTGTTACTGTTTACCACCTTTGAAATGATTGTATAAACCGTCTATGTATCTATGTTTCGACTGGAGGATCACCACAAATCAGAGGAAGTAGACGATTGCGTGTCCTGTGCGAGATTCTCCATATGTATATAACGGTCTTACGCCATGCTGTATAAAAAGTCTGGACCTCCTCACTTGATAGATCCCAGAGTTGACATCCGTGCAATGACAGGCAGAATGTTTTAAAAAGTTTGTACCTTATATCTGGAAATGCTTTTGAAAAATGTACCATGAGCATGTTCACCTCTGTTTGAAACTAAGTGTGTAAGTTAGAATTTTGTGTCTATCTCCAATAGTTTAGAAGATATGGAGTTTTTAAAATTTATATTGCCCCTCATTTGCATAATTTTAATCATCATGACTATTCTAATTCATGTGCCTAATTTCACTGGTAGGTCAGTCACCATGGCAAGTTTCGTGGTTTTCAAAAGAGTAGGGTCTGAGAAAAACTAAGGAAAGTTCTGGTCGTAAAGAAGAAAGAAAGAAAGGAAAAAAGAAAGAAAGAAAAAAGAAAGAAAGACAGACAGACAGACAGACAGACAGACAGAGAGACAGAGAAAGAAAGAAAGAAAGAAAGAAAGAAAGAAAGAAAGAAAGAAAGAAAGAAAGAAAGAAAGAAAGAAAGAAAGAAAGAAAGAAACAAAGAAACAAAGAAACAAACAAACAAACAAAGACAAAATGTCAGGGTTCGCACCCAGACATAATGAATCACATACTGGAACTTACTTTCTCAACTGTGCGACGCTGCGCCCGATACCGCCGGGCTCGTCAAAGCCCAGTGGTGTCGGGCGCAACATCGCACAGTTGAGAAAGTAAGTTCCAGTATGTGAATAATTTTATGCTTTGGTTGCAAATCATATAGCACAACCCTGTATCATCACATACAAACAGACAAACAGGCAGATATAAACTGTGCCAGTGTTTGGGTAAGTTCCATGTACTATCCTTCCATCTCCTAAGATAATGATAGATCACGGGATATGGATAAATTCACAAATGATGGTGCCATGATGAGTCCTGGGAAAAAAGTGGGTAGCTAATGTGTGTTAGTATATGGCATTCATTGCCAGCATTGGCAAGCTATTTGTAGATGGTGGACTATGTGACAAGTTTTTTCTTTTTTTTTTTTTCTTTTTTCAAAAATTACCAAATACTAGTATGTTGATAATTTCTGTAACACAGAGTCATTTTCCATATTATCAAAGTACATACAAATTCTGGTACAAGGTTTTTAACTGCAAAATTGTGATAGAAAATTTATCAGTGTTTTGGACGAAATAAAAGGTTTGATTTTCATTCCATATCCAAACTCAAAATTTTAAAAGGTGACCTTAATTCACTTGCACGGGATTAATTAGTTTGTTCTTGTGTCAAGTTTTAATTTTTTCAATGAGTAAGTATTATGAATTGAAGAATAGCGTCTTATAGCGACAAAGCAGTGTTTTTACTTATTTCCAAAAATAAGGGGGTAGGGGTAATACGTTTTGGTGCTTATAAGATTTTGAAAAACTTGGGATAATAATTTCCATATAACCTCGTATCCTTCTGGCTAAGGTAATTTTTGGTGTATAAAAATGCAATATTGGACAAGAATTGTAAGTTTTTTTACATATTCTTGGGAGATAAAAATGTCAAAATCAACAATATGTTTGCATAATTGTTCACTTTTCTACATTTTTTCCCATCTTTAGGTCCTTAAATGTCTAGTATCATTATTTTTTTTTTTTACTTCTTTACATGTTTTCTTTAATATAGGGCCAATGTCATCAAGTAACAGCAAATATTGCTGATTTTATGCAAAAAAAAAACAAGAAAAGTGAGAATTTAGAGATATATAGAGCGGTTTTCCATTATAAATGGTGATAAGATACACCTGTCACTAAAATAAATTACCACAACCATCATTTTCTTATGTCTCACAAACCAATCTTCAAAAAAAAAAAAAAAAAAAATGGGTGTATCTTGTTCTACCATGGGGAGGGGTACCCGAGTACTTTTGGGCTGTGACCACTACCCTAGTAGTGATGCAGGTGGCATTTGAGGGTCTAGCAAGAACACAAAGGAAGGACCAATAAAGAGCCTTCTAGTTATTCTTTTGTTTCCGCCGGGTGTAACACAAGCAGATAGAAAGTACTCATCACCATCTCTTTAGTCAAACAGTGTGGGTACCAGACAAGTGCAATTAAATATTATCAGCGTTTGTCAAGTGAGACGCTTCCCGTGATTTTTTAATAGTTATAATGATTATAATAACAATTATAATAGTAATAACAATAATAATGATGATGATGATGATGATGATGATGATGATGATGATGATGATGATGATGATGATGATGATAATAATAATAATATCTCGTTTTTAAAAGGGTAACATGTTTAGCAAATATTAGTAAAAGACCATAACATGTCAAAATGAAAGTTGAAAATTATTCTAAGTTGAAAACCATCAAAGTTCTGACAAGCCTCTCAACATGAACATCGCCAGATATGATATCAAGAGTTAAATATCCACCCAGCAATACAATATTCATCTATATCTGAAGATGACAAAATGTCTTATTGTAAACAGAAAAATAATCATTTTCATGAAAAAACATTCGCTTGAAAAAGTGCTGTAAACAAGTGAGATTTCATGATTTTGATGGCGTGCCTCAGTGATGAAGGCTGTGTAACGAAGCAATGGGATAGTCTCTGCTACTTGCTGTTTTAATGTGCACAAGCGTGGTCCTCTCTATAATCGTTCCACGACACTCATGAAACAAGTAAGTGACCATATATTTAGTCCTTACTTTTCAAGATTTTATGCAGGTGGTCAAACACAGGGTCCCTGATTATGGCATAGATCATTTCTAATTTACCTGTTGTACCTTTCAGCCGCTAAATAGTTACACTGAATGGAGAAAAAAAAGAGTGAATTATTTTGTAGCTACCATAGGGAAACGACCTGGACTGTTATCAGTCTCAGGCCGGGGAAGCAGGTATAAATCATCATAAAAAGTTTATCTGGGGATCAGAGGAAATGTTCTCCTTTATAATAACTTCGTATAAAAAAGGCTCAGTGGAGCTCTGTTTAAACTTTGGAATGGCCTGGCATTTGGACACTGGTGGACACAGCCGGCAATTCGGCATAATTGTGTCCACCTGTAAGAAAATGTAAATAAGAAAAATTCTTCTTTATTTTGTGAACTCTGCAAATATATTCCAATATTCTACATCATTTTATATCATGTATATATTATACATATGCTGATTGTACATTGTACTTTCTTGACTACCCCCCCCCCCCGCCCAAGAACAGCGGTATGCCGATAGGGTGTCACACAACGAGGATGTCATATTGTTAGGTTGTGACTGATATGCTTTGATAATGGGATGCAGTTTGTCACTTTCTAGTACAAGAGCGAATGTATTTCTTAGAATGTTCTGAAAACTTAAAATGAATTTTGGTTTGTCAAAGAACTTGTCCTAGAAGATAGATTACATCTCCCCTACCCTCCCATAGTGCTTGGTTAACCCTTTTTTGAAAGACATATGTAAATACATCAATATACGGGCCTTAAGTTTAGTAAATGTTGATTGAATTTCGCCCTCGTCGTTTCGTCAGAAACTTAGTATTGGTGACATGTTTGATAAGCATAAAGATTTATTGGTAATTGACAACAATGTATAGAATATTCTGGCTTCTTCTATGGGTGTTTCAATACGTTTCATATAATGGAATAATGGCTTATTTGTAGCAAATGACAAGTCGAGTATGGTTCGAAAGGACTTCAAATGGTCACAATAGCTGTTGGAAGAACACTTGCACAAACAATAAACGAAATAACGTATAATGTACTGGCCGCAGGGACACAAAACTACACTTTATGTTTGAAGAAAATGGAACAAGTAGCCAACAGGTCCTCACAAAATAAATGTCTTTTCATTCCTACCACGTAAGACATGGTTCATCAAACCATCTTTGTATCTTTATATGGCAAAGTTTATAATGCAGTAATAATTTCTGTGCTGCCAGGATGATCCAAAGAATTGCTGAAAAGGGATTGCATTACATAACACAAGATATATATATATATATATATATATATATATATATATATATATATATATATATATATACATATATATATATATATATATATATATATATATATTACAGGAAACTGGGAATTAGGAATTCGAGTCGAGACATTAAGTAATTAAGCTATCTGAGCAAAAATACTCACAAGTTTATTGGCACTGTGGTTTGACTGTAGAAAGAAAAATAAGAAAACGTTGTGGAATTTAGACTCAGTGTCAACATCATTACATATAAGGTGAAGCAAATTATTGTGAAGTGTATAGAAGAGACAAACAGATATACAACAAATTTGCAATTCCGGTCCAGTGACTAGTGTCATGTCATACTGCAAGCTTGATTTTCTCTGAACTAGGAGAGCTCAAAGACAGCCAAAAATGAATTATTTTCTTTTTATCTTTTATCCCATCGGCTCTTTCATACTGCCATGTTACTGATAACACACCGACACGGACCATGTATATGGTCACACCCACACCACCCTGAACCTCAGATCGTTCTTTTGCACTTGTATGTCATGCTTTGATAGGGCTATCTTAAAATGCAGCTATGGTTTGCTAGGGCTATCTAAAAATGCAGAACATCAATAAAAGCATCAGGATGTGCAATTAATTTGTATTTTGCAGTTGTAAACTCTGGTATGTACTTCTGGCTTTCACAGATGATCTTATCAACACTTGTCTTAAGGTTAATGCGGGTTGTGTGTTGTGTTTTGTACTGCTCTACACCTTTCTCTATAATGAAGTCTTTGTAGAGAACACGCCCAAATGATTCTGCGAGAAATTGCATGCCTTGGTAACAGCGAGTAGTGTGACCGGCATAGAGAATAGAGCTTTGGATAATGGATGCACGAAAGACACCAGCCTGTAGCCAAGTCATATCAGCACCACTTCCACCTAGGTACTTCCCAAGGCACTTTAGGATAGCCTGGACTATGCAAAATGTATTCATAACTGGAACTAGAGAGACAAATTCCTCTGGTCTCCTGAATCGAATTTCCCCCACTATGCAGTACACCCCTTTATCACAATACATAGGAATTTCAGTGTGAAGCAACTGTGAACAGACGTCGGTAAAATATCTCATGCTAGAATACACAGTTGCACACATTGCGTAAGGATATGGAAGAACATGCAGGAAGGCTGTCTTCTCCACAGGGATATTTTTCAGATGTGCTGCTTTAGTGTGGCAGCCTTGTAAATATGATAATCTACTTTGTCAGATAGAGGAATGCCTGCACGACAGGCTGGTTTATGAAAATCTGGGAGCACTTTACAGAGAAGTGTATCATTGAAAACCCTTGATCCATGAATGACTTGTGTATCGGATATTTTGGGTTTACAGGTTGAATTAGATGGCTGATCTTGGTACAGAAAAGTCACTGCATCTTGCTCTTACACCTTTAGACCCTCATAATTCCACTTATTGATAGCACCATAGGTGAATTGCCCCATGTCGAATTTGCAAGGCAAAGCAACGTGGTTTTGATTATGCTGTGCCGTGAAAGTTGCAAGGTCATGTTCACCTCTTGTCTATCACAATTGCTTTTGCCGCCCCTGGGTAGCTGTCAGGGTTAAAATTGTATAGAAAGTCCCAAAACTTAAGTATAAGGTTGGGGATCTCCATGTTACTTGATGCATTTTTATATCAAAGTCTTCCAGACCAAAGTGTTACACGCCTAGAGTTTTCCTATTCCTACTCACACGTGTGCAAAGGGTCCATGAAGCAAGGGCTCTCTGCTAACACACTTGCACCAGACTCTGATACACTAAACAGAATCAGTGATTTACGCTTTTCATGGGGATATGTGAAATCAATCTGACTACCAAATAGGTTGACCAATTGATTCTTTACATGCCTATTTTCAAAGTTACATTGGTGATCTAACATGTTTAAGGGATTTTGCATTGAGCTAAGCCCATAGCCTTTGCCCATTTTGAGACCATCGTCCAGCTCTGGTACATCCTGACATCATGTCATATGGGAAAATTGAGGTTGTGACTAAATTATGCTAATGAACTAAGATCAATGTCCAGAGTTGCAGTTAAACTGTCAAGTAACTCCCTTAGGTGAGAAACAAGTACATAAAACATATATTAATTCCCGTGATAATTTACTGATGGATATGCTGTCATTTGACAAAAGTCCTAAAATGGACTTTTTGGGGTCGACTTGGGATGCTTGTGGCCATGTGACCACAATACTATGCACCCATGTACAAATATGAAATATTCATTAATGGGATCATTAGATCAAAATTTTTTGTGTGACTTTGGCCTTTCCAATTACAAAATTATTTGATTACTAATTTATCACAAATTAGTCCCAGTTGCAAATCCACAGCAATATTTGACTAAAATATAGTGAAATTTGGTCATTTAAAATTCGTTATCAAAGTTTATGGTGGCGACGTGTGATTAGAAAATGTTTGATCTTCCCTTGCTATCAAATTCATTAAATGTGGTGATTTGTGGGTGTCTTATGACTGTTTATTTCATAATACTTTAACGTTGGCATTTTCGTATTGGAGACCACAGCCAAAAATCTTAGATGGGCTGTGAAGAGAATTTGGGCCTGATCTGGAAATATTACCTAAGCTATTTTGGAATGTCTTAGCAATAAGAGCAAGTGAAAATGGGATAATTCTTGGCAAAAAAAAATGCATACGAACAAACTCGCCCCCCTCCATTCCTAAAATATAGCCTTGACATGTCAAACTGAAAAATAAGCTTATATCTAAGCAGTATCATTTTGAACTGTAAATCAAGAAATACCATTTATTCCCTCTCCTTTCAAAGCCGTGGACTTCAGTACCTCAAAGAAACAGGTAGAGTACTCCATGAATGGGTCAGTGGTCACAGAAAAAACGTTCAAAAATTTCAGGGAGTTCGAGGTAGATATTTTACAAAAGATTGTTATATTTTAACGTTTAAATTATTGAAAAAATACACCATATGAATGTGAAACATGAACTAGTTTAAGAAATAGACGTAGACAGCAGGAATTGTTTAAAAGAATATTCAGAAATATATTTTTGGTCACAGTTGGTGAATGCCCAGGCAAGACAAGGTCGTTAAAATGATCATTAAAAACATCCTAAAAAATGTTAAAACTGTCATGTTTCACCTAAATTTATAAAGAGGACTTAGTTAGTTAACCTAATGACCTTCATCTGTTTAGGTCTACACTTTATGAAATACCACTGGCACTACTTCACAGCTTGAAAGAAGATGTTACAAAAGTGATCAAGAAAATTTGTATCATGATAATAAGGATACATCTTACCATAGACACTTTAAAGCTACAACTTTTGAGAAGAAAATACTAAAATGTGAGTTCATAAAATTAACATGTAATAATAGATGAATTACTTATATATATATATATATATATATATATATATATATATATATATATATATATATATATATATATATATATATATATATATATATATATATATATAAAACATATCAGAAAAACAATTTCCAAATATTGATCATTACATTTAAAGAATGCCTATTTTGGTAATCATGTGGAGCATGGTCAGTGTGCATTTGAATATGATGAATTTGTTCAGCTGTTCGAAGATTCTGTTTTTAGGCATACCATAGGCATTCCAATAGGTTCATATTGTGAATTCTGGCTAGCTAATTTATATTCATTTTACCAGGAATATATTTGGGATAATGTAACAACGAAAGACCACCATGGTAAATGGTTTGGACTGACCTTTCGATATATTGAGGACCTACTAAGCATTAATGACAAATATTTCAAAGATAGCATTTTACCCATATACCCAAGTGATTTAGAATTAAACGAAACTACAGAAAATAACTCAGACTGTTCAGTACTTATATACAATGATGATGATGATGATAATGATGATGATGATGATGATGATGATGATGATGATGATGATGATGATGATGATGATGATGATGATGATGATGATGATGATGATGATGATGATGATGATGTTGATGAATCAAAGTTTAAATTGTATGACAAACGAGATCAATTCCAGTTTAATATTGTAACATACTCTCACATGGGTAGATATATCACATTCTGGCATGCTTATGGCATGTGTAAGGATTGATTGCATTTGCTAGGGTTTGCACTGATTCCGCCATATACTTTTATTGGACACACCTTTACCACCTATATTCAAAAATAAAGTTGATATTTTTTTTGACATTTGTCGATAAAAATGTGTCCTTATTACGCAAATATGAGGTGGATTTGAGAAGGCATATAAGTAAGGTTGTGAGTCAGTATTAATTGCACTCAGCAATTCGAAATAGTATGTGTGTGGAGCAAGATACCTCTTGAACTTGCGAGTTACAGGCATTAAATCGATTTAATCTACTACTATCTTTTCTCTAGTACCTGTTTCAAGTCAGGAGAGAAAGGTTTTCCTGCATACTCCACATATGTTTGATGTATGTTTATCTTGATCTAACTGGATTTCGACATGGTTTGTTTGATACCTAGCGTTTTTGATCATGCTCGAATCTTGAATGCATGGAGTTTGGTGCAGTCTCTTTGTATTCATCGAAAACTGTTGCCTGCTTCTATGTTTTATGACAATCATTATTATTTTGTGCATGTTGTCCGTTTGGACTTTGATCGCAGATGCATGGTTTGATGAATGTTCAGCACTTGAAAGTAATTGGTCAAGTTCTTGTTTACTTGTCATACTGAGATGCATTTGAAATTGGACTGAATTTGGGTATCAACCTTGATAAGTAATGGTCAATGATTACACGGTGGTTCCTAGGCCCATGGTTTCTATTAGACATTAATCAGAAAGTACCTGTTGGGTTTATTTTGATGCTGTTCACTTTGTCCTCAAATGGCGTTGAAAAGTTGACATGACATAATAGCTCAATTTGTTAGTAACCCTTCATTCTTGGTCCATGGTAACTCTATGGTGGATCCTCTCACTTTTATTGTGGGGCAGAACTGCCCTCCTGGGGATACCTTGAATTCAAAACTGGAGTCGGAAAACAATATCTGGTCTGTATTGATTTCCTAGAAACCAACCTAGAGAATTTGGCATACTTATTTGAGGATTGATAAGTACACATTTTTTTCTTTTTTAATCTTGTATAATAAAAAATATAAAAGCTTAACCTGCTGGAACAAAATGCTGGCTTAAATCATGCTGAACTGCGCCTTTCTCAAAATAAATGCCGGATGAACAGCCCAAGAAATAAAACATTATGCATATGCAATTGTACAGTCAGTTATCTGTTGTGAGCTCCGACCTCCTGCCACAGTAAAATCAGTAAAACGGTTGTGCACTTATCTTTTCAAGGTACAAAAGGTCAGTGTGACTTAGAACCCTGGGATCGTTATGATTGCGCTTTGTCCAACGGGTACACATGTCTGAATATTCGCTTTGTGTGTGATGGACGGGCTGACTGCATTAATGGCAAAGACGAGACACAGAACTGCAGTAAGTATTCATATCTATATTTTGGGTTGTGGGGGGTTCTGGCTATTTTATTTAGATACTTTTTGCACTGGTTTTGGCACTTATCAAACTGTGTTATACCAAAAATGTATGCTACAGTTACATGCTATTAAGTGAGATTGCTTGCAGCAATTTGTTTCAAAGGAGTATGATTGTACTGACAATAATGTACATACAAAATAATGTGCTTCAGTAAAGAGTAAACAGCTTTGAGATATCATTTGATTTGGCTGAACATCTAAGTGACATAGTAAGCTCAGGTGGGTGAGCTATACTTGCACAGAAACGCAACAACCATTGCAATTCTTCAATAGACAATGTTTTGAGTTTTCCTGTGTGTGGTTTTTTTTTTTTTTTTTTTTTTTTTTGGAGGGGGGGGGGGTGTTTGTGTGTTGGTTTCTTTCTAGTTTTGATTTTCCACATATTTGAAAAAGCTGTCTTTTGGAATTCTGGAATCACCTGGAGCTTGATATATATGGTCATTTAGGTTTAATCAAAGGCATTCAGAATATATCATCTGTGTCCTTTTCTGTAAAAATAAAGTAGTCATAAATAAGATAAAGGCTTAGCATTGTTAGTCTTAAAATACAAATCTCTTCAATTTTGGTGGAAAGTGTGTAAAAACGGGTCTGTGCTAGATTTTGACCACATTTTCTTTTCAGTGTTCTTCAGAATGTGGTGTTTCATTATTTTCAAGTTTTGAGGAAATACAAATGTTATAAAGACGCTTATGTAAACACACTCAAACGAGTGCTCCAAAATAGGGAAGGCTTCTGCTGACCACCATATCCTGATTTGTCGAATAAGTGGTGCTGTTAACTTTTGCACTTTAATTTCTTGTTTAAATTTTCACTTCAGTTTTTAAAAATGTATCATCACCCAATCTGTACAAAGTATTGTAAAGCAATGTATCTGTTGTTGTTGTTGTTTTTCTTTAAACAAAGGCTGTTACTCAGATTTGGTATACACTCAAGATCTCTTTGACATAGTTTTTACCCACTGTGCAAAACGGTAGTTTTCAGTACCCAACTGCTAAATTAGCCAACTCTGCTGACGAGCAATTTAATTGAACAGGAGCTAAGGGCCCCCATTCATTGCACAGCAGACCATCATGTATGAACAAAAGGTGGGTGCTTCAAATGAGTTCATTAAGGAAACTTGACCAGATTACTAGACCTTAAGTGATACAAAAGTTCTCCTTCTGTTGGAATGAGGCATCAACTTTCTCACTATGACTAACTTTTGCTAGGTAATGCTACTTTATCTGCATGGGACATTGTAACCATTAATAAGATTGGCTAGGTAATAATAATATATTAACATGGCACAGTTTCTTTATATTGTTTCCTTTTTGTCCTTAAACTTTCCCGTAACAATTTTATATGTTGACTGCTGGTGAGTCTATACACACCTAAACATCAGGCATAATTTGCATGTTCAGTAATATTACGTCATATTAGGTGAATATGTACAACGCAACTTGACAGGTGCTTTTCACATAGCTTTCGTTTTCCTTTCTGTTAAAAGTATTGTTAATCTTCCAATACCCATGTCCCATTCCTAAGCACAACCAAACCAAATTACTAATAGAGTGAAATCCAACAAGGCAGCAAGATGCTTATCATGTGTGTATATGCCAAACCTACAATATAAACACCAAGAAAACCAATTTAACGTAATATGAAGATTTATATATTTTTTCTCTCTTCGTTTATATCTATTGATACATACAGTCCATAGGCAAAAATTATATTCCAGTTTATATCTTTCATCTATCTTTGCTTATATTTGCTGGTCCATGGTTTTTATACAGTTATATATTTTAATATTTTTGTCCTATCTCTTTAGATTGCAGAGATGGGAGCTGGGGTCACAATTGCTCCACAGTATGCAACTGTAAAAGCCCAAAAGATGTATGCAGAAAAAATACTGGTTTTTGTCACAGCGGATGTGCAGATGGTTTTGCGGGAGTTGCATGTCAACGATGTAAGAAAAATTTAAATGCTCGTACAATGTCCAAATTCTGTACTCTTTGCTTTTGTGAGTTCACACAGTAGCATCTACCGGGTTTACAGAATGTCTAACATCTCTTCTTCCTGCTCCTCTTTTCTTAGGACTTTTCAAAGAACCACAACTGCACAAATTATGCACCAGTATGGCGTTTGGCAACGTTTCTTAAATAAAACGAAACGTTGCCTCACATATTCACTAGACACTGCAACACAATAACATGCAGAAGGACCCACTTACTTAAATCAACTCATAAACCTCTGACCCTGAAACTGACCTTACTAAAAAGTTCATGATCTATGTAAGTATTTTTTTTATAAGATTTCAAATATTTTTTCAACGTTTTTAGATGTTAATTGTTGATTGGCATAAGAGGAAACGGTAAACTTCTCTGAACAGAAACCTGCTGATGCCTTCGCATTATCACATGTATTGAAGTTTTGAGAAACAGTTGTTGGAGAACTCTCCCGTCAAATGATGAATTATGTGGAAGACTACTGTGCCTATGGCTTCATGTTCTACTGTATCTAGTTCTGACTTTAACAGAATAACGGCTTTTAAAATGAAGCCACAAGCCTTGTTAAACTTCCAGTCTAAAGTAAACGAACTAGATTTTGCTACGATTAATTTGTTGGTACATATATCGCAAAATTAATGTATCGTTTTCATTGTTGGGGTGAAATTTATGAATATGGGTAATGTTTAAAATATTTACTTTGCCCTCAGTGGTCTATATACCAATCATTTTGATTTGCTATTTTTTATTTATATATTTTACTATTGGGCTATCTAATACAACACTGCAAAATTCAACTGCCTCATGGTGTCCATTTTGGGAATCACCGTTTTTTAAACCCAACATGATGGTAAAGTGTCCAAATAATTTGTCAATTAAAATGCAAAGTCTGTCAACCTAGTGAAATCTAGATGAGTAAACTTTGAAATACAATAAATCAACACACACACACACACACACACACACACACACTCACAATATATATATATATACATATATATATATACTCCTGCTTTAAAAACACTTCTATCGGTATAGCATCTGGCCATAATGTTGAGGGTTAGTGCAGAATTGTGTTCGGTCTGTAACACTGCTTCATTTGTCCAATTCAGTTGTGATTGTAGTCATAGCTGAGGTCAGACATTCATGGTCTTCCAGAGCTCTCACTTCTGTCACTTTGTCTAGCCTCTCATTAGCCCATCAATCAACTGCAGATAGTGAGTATACGCTTCATCCTCCTAGCTACTTTCTGCTGGGAAAAATTGGCTTCTAACATTCTGATGATGCCCTCTTATCAAACTGTGAAGTCGGCTTTAAGTGATAAACAAATAGTACTACTACTACTGCTAATATTACTGCTACTACTACTACTATACTACTATTACTAGATTTGAAGAGCGCTAAAAAAGTAAGATGCTCACAGCGCTTTACAATGAAAGCCTCAAAAGGTAGCATAATCTAAAGAACTGCTTATGAATCCCGTTAACAATTTAGCATAAAGTAAAATTACATAGAACAGCAAAAAGGGTTAACGTGCTTATTTGCTGGATTCAGATGTCTACTTGTCTGCATGAGATACCCCAGCGCATTTCAATCATCTTTTGTTTGAATACCTTCTGGTATAATCATTCAGTAAATAACACACGAGACATTAAATGTATGAAATAAATTTCTATACAAAGTTCTGTCTGTTACTTTTATCCTTTATTGACTTTGAGTTATACATGTCATCGTTATAGCATGGCACTTTTGTGGCAAGTAGCTACGGGGTGCTTGCGATAAATTCCAATACACTTGAATGGTTCATGTTTTGCGCAAGTCTTTAAAATGACGGGACTGTTTGTGATATACAACTCGAAAAATTCTTTCCCAAATTTGATGAATGGTCAGTGAAATGTGGGGAAAATTATAGTATAAAAATTTTAAGTTAGTATTGTAAATATTGACCTCAAAATTTCTGTGCACCTTTACAAGTTTACCATCGTTGTCAATGATCCGGTTTCAGAAGCTAATAATATTAATTGAATTTATATCTAAAAATTCGGTTGTAAGAATCACTTGACTACCATTATTGAAATGAACAAATGTGACACCGGGAATTTTTTTTAATGAGCTACGGTGAAATGGCTTTGCTGTTTGTTATTGTAATGTCCATATGCTATGATATTGCATGACTGGCCAGCACATTGCATCTTCCATCATCAAGTGTTAACCCAAATTTGTTTACTCTGACATTGTATTGACGATTTTCTTAAGTCATGGTTTGATTCATTTCACGGATTAAATAAAGTTTTCAGAGTAACCACTGCCCATAGTGGTTGTGAATAATGTAGTTTGTGATTAGCAATATTTATAACATTTGTTCCTGTCTTGCTAGCTTCCTTTTCATTGAAGCAAATGTATGTCCTAACTTGAGACCAATAATTTCCGACTAGAAATACCCGATGTTTCATGTTCCCCTAAATCTCCTTCCAGGTTGTATTTTACAACAGGTATGGCTGACCATAAACAACAAAGTTATACAAATGAAAAGCAGCCACATTGAAATGAATACATTAAGTTGGCAACCAGCTTTGTAACACTTCTGGCAGCTTTTGGACAGTTCTAGTTTCATTAGCCTCATATATATTCAAAGTAACTCAGCTGAGTATTTGCATAAGAAATTGCATGGAGGTTTCCGGCCATGTAGACTGTTAAAATGCATAGATTGTATGAGTGGGCTTCACTTATATCCCAGTCTGAAATTTGTGTGAGGTGATGTTTGAAGCAAATTCAGAAAGACATTTTTGATGGCAGTACTGAATCCTAATTTACACTTTTTGTGTATTGCTTGACTTCTTGTTTCCTGTCACTTCGACTTCTTCATGGGCTATCCACAATTGCTTTACTGATTATATATATATATATATATATATATATATATATATATATATATATATATATATATATATATATATATATATGGGAAGTATATTCAAATCAACTTGTAAAATATTTCACATCTATGCATCTTCAGCTACATGTCGGATGTCTAACTGAGAAATAGTTTCTTTGCTCAGCAATGTTAAAGTATTTGATCCTGATCACATCTGCTGTTATCCCAAATCATTATGTATGTATGTAGGTGGCTTTTCCCACTAATAGTCTAGCTGCTACGTGTTGGTTTTGTGGTTGTAGCAATTGACAATGGCGGAGAGCTCTAATTACATGCCTTTCATCTTAGCATGAGCGTCGTATGCAACTGTGAACATCATGTAGCAGTCGCGCATGTCTAAGTCATAGTAATTCACACACATTAAAGAAAAGCTTGAAGACTTGAATAAGCATGAGCATATCCATGTTTAATGTGGTCTGCACAAATGAATCCTCATGGTACAGTATTTAAAGCATATGCACACACCTGCAAAAGCAGCAGTGGAATATGAAGAAGTGATCCTTTTTAAAGCGTTAATATATGCATGCCTGGCTCCATCTTAATTGTAGACCAGGCATTAAGTATACACTACAGCTACTAAGAGCATAGATTTTAAGACCCCATGTCTCTTGTTCTCTACAGAAGCTCAATATTACCAGGTGCACACACTGACCCAGCTTGCCTCCCATTTTACTTACCAACCAACCAACTAACTAACCTTCACTTCTTGGTACGAAATAGATGCAAAGGTACCTTTTTGAAACAGGCAGTGTTCATGATCAATATCATAAGTTTTTAAGAACTCGTCATGAAATGTTAAAAAGGCTAATTAGGGGCACCAATCTATTAAAAGCAGTGCAATTTTTTGATTAAAAGCAAACAACAATTAGCCTGAGGTGCAGGGTGCTGTTTGAAGTCTGTGTTGGCTTAGAACACTGTAGCCAAGGCGTGCTAGGAGAAAGGAAGTGAACCACTCTGTGAAATAGGCTCTTGTCTTGGTATCTTGACCTGGTGAGTAGACAAGTTGGTCTGGGACTGAGAAAACTTAAAGAGGCACATAATCCACTGCAAATAAGATATATTGCTCCATATTGTCGCAGAAACAACTGAATTTACCCTTTATATTTTGCCAGCATTTTCTTCTCTCACCATGCATGTCCAATGGCGTCAGGGCTGGGTTGCCTGTGTTAATATAATTAGGTTTTCATGTGTGTAGGAGCAGGTGGAAAACAGAATCACTTACCCTGACAGTATGCAAGATATACATTGCTTGGTTGCCATTCCCATTGAATGCGATAAGTCACTGGGCGAAATGGGCTACATCCTCTTCCCAACATACCGTCAGTTGCATTCTATGTTCTGTCAATGTTGGATATCATGGATATGAAGTATTGTCATCTGCTCTGCTTGTTAGAGAGAGGGAAATAAGGGATTTTCCAGGGAAATTCCAGCCTTTTTAGCTCAGCTGACCTGCCAGTCAGCTGTACTTTTGTGAGGGTCTGTCGTCTGCCGTCCCTCCATCACTTAACTCATTAATTACATAATGTTCCAGATTCATAGATATCCCAAAAACGACGTAGACCTACTTTCTACTTTTAATATAAACTCAGCTGACAAACTGGTCAGAAGAACCAAAATAGTAATAGGCCTACCATTCTCTTTTAATTTTTTTGCAGAAGTAATAAAATTTGGATTATGAGTGGTTGGGCCTATACATGTTGGAGTCACTATAGTCTGTATTTAATGAAGAATATTCCAAAGGCTGAGAGGTCCGGTTTAAAACCACCAGTTGCCTTTTGTGGGTGACTGCCTACCTCAAGTCAGGAGTGAAATTTGTTTATTCACATTGGTTTTGGAAGATGAATGCTTATGCTTTGGCAACTCTGGAATCCCTTTGCTGTCATTGTTGGGTTTCATATATATATGAATATGGGTCATGTTTTGGTACATAAGTGTATCATACTAGAGACGTCCATCCACAATTCACATTTTCGACTTTTCTCTATGCTTTGGGTGGGTCTTTTCCAAGTTTTTTGAAACAGTCACGGTCCATTGATTTTTGGATTTTCTTATGGATATTGTTTTGTTGGGGGGGGGGGGCAAATTTAAAAAAAAAAAAAATTCTTCTTCTTGGAAACCGCTCATTTAATTGCTTTGATATCCCACAAGGACACGTCCAAGGACTTCTAGTTCTTAATTTGTTCACCAGGTGGCGCTACAAAATGTTCTGTTTTTACTAATGATTTTTTTTCTATTTTTGACTTCTTCTACAGAACCACCACTCAAATGAAGCTGAAACGTGGAGGATATGTTCTTTGTGGAACAGTCAAACAAAGTTGTTCACTGGGTGGCACTTTTTTTTTTCAATTCGGCTACTTGACTGTCAATGCGGCTTTCTTATTGATTATTATGCAGGCCAATGGACATTTTGGTGTTAATTCACATTTTCGACTTCTCGAAAACTGTCCTCCAGATTGACTTCAAACTTAGTAGGCAATATACCTTGGGTGGGTTTCTTCAAGGTTTGTTCAAATAGTCACACTCCACTGATTTTTGGAGTTTTAATGATTTTCTGTTGTCGTTGTTTTTTAAGACCAATTTTTGAAAAAAATCTTCTTCTGCACAACCGCTCATCCAATTGCTTTGATATTACATAAGAACACACCTAGGGACTCGTGGTTCTTAATTTGTTCACCAGGTCATGCTGCATTTTATTTCCAATTGTTATGAATTTTCGTTACTAATGACTTCTTCTCAAGATCCGCTACTCAGATTAAGTTGAAACTTTCTGGATATATTTCTTGTGAATGGGTCAGGCAAATATGTTCACTACATAGAACTGCAGTGGATTCCTGATTTTTAACGATTTTTTTTCAATTTGGGCACTTGTCGGTCAATGCAGCTTTCCTATTAATTGCTATGTAAGTCAATGGACATTGTAATGTTAATTCACATTTTCGACTTCTTCTCCAAAACCGTCATCCAGATTGACTTAGCCCTTGGTTGCAATGTACCTTAGGTAGGTTTCTACAAGGTTTGTTCAAATGGTCATGCTCCATGGAGTTTTGGACTTTTATTTATGAGATTTTTGGTCCTTTTTAAAGACAAATCTTAACAATTTTTTTCTCCAACCGCTCACCCAGATGCTTTGATATTACATAAGAACACTCCCAGGGACACCTAGTTCTCAATTTGTTCACCTGGTGGTGTTGCAAATTTTTTTCACATATATTGTGAATTTTTGTGTGTTTTCGGTACTTGTGACCTTTTCTCCAGATCTGCTACTCAGACTAAGTTGAAACTTTCTGGATGTGTTCCTTGTAAAAGGGTCAAGCAAAGATGTTCACTAGGTAGCACTGCTGTGGATTCACTTCAAACTTGGTGACAATATACTTTGGGTGGGTCTATACCAAGTTTGTTTAAATAGTTGTAATCCAGTGATTTTCCGATTTTTTAATGAATTTTTTTTTTTTTCGAAAATCTTTAAACACGTTTTAATGGGAAAGTTTAACATGGGAATTTCTTGCAATGGTTACAACTCAAATAAGTTTGGCCAGATTTGTGTCAAACTTGGTAGGGATGTACCTTTTATAAGTGTCTACTTATTTTGTGCAAATGGTCATGCTTCAGTAATATTAGGAGCTTGACCTCATCCCCAAGGTCAGAGGACAACTGACATGAAATTTACTACTCACTTGATAACTTGAGATCTGTTTTGAACTGTGACACTGATGTTGCACATGCTAATGTTTCTCTATGAACGTCATGTTTAGACAGTGCATGTGTGACGTGACCTCGTTTCTGGGGTAACAGTGCAACATACAGCAATTTTACTCTTCACTATAACTTGAGAACTACTTGAACTGGGACTTTGATGTTGCACATGTTAGTGTTCTTCTATTAAGATCAGACCTACCCAGAACATTGGTGACCTTGATCCTCTCCCAAGTTCACAGAGCCAGAAGTGTTATGAAAATCTATCTCAGCTGAGCATGGGCTGTTCACACGGCCCTCTCGTTTTCTTGTATCTTCATGTGCAAATACCGTGTGAGACTAATTCATTTATGCACTTTGTATTGATATTGATAAAGTAGGCGACTTTAGTATGCTCCACAAAATACAATAGTTCTTGCCTGTTGCAGCAGAGGTTGTGCCGTCCACGCTGCATACCTTTCTAGGAGTTACTTCAAAGTATGGCAGTCAACCTTGCCGTGTCCACCACTGCTTGCTTGTGCAAGTATTTCCCATTTAATATCTGGGACATCAAGTTTGCATTTTACATTATCGTACTTCTCATTACACATCATTCTATCACATTTTAAAGTCGTTAATAGGTCAGATAATATGCAAGTAATTCTTGTAAAAAAGTGTATATTTTTGTTCTCAAATATACTGGCATTGGTTAATCATCTTAGTTTCAGCAGGGACAGTCCCTAAAACTTATTATACCATATGTACATTGACCAATGCTTTTCTTGTCTTAACCCTTTCCCCCTTGAATTAAGACTGAGTCAACAGCTTTCCTTGGCATGGGTTGGGCACTAACCCATGCCAAGGAAAGCTGTTGACCTGGGGCATGTGATCTTGAAAAGTCTCATGTACATTTTTCAGTCAAATTGTTTTTCATAACTGTTGAAATTAGTTAAAAACACTGAAGCAGACGACATTTGACCACCAACCAGTTTTGGCCAGTTTGAGGGAGGAAAGGGTTAAATTGTGTCAATAACACTGATTTCACTTCATCATGAGCTGTTTTCCAGGATAGACATGCTTTTAAAAGGCCCATATTTTGCTCTGTCAGTAAGGGTGTCTTCTGTTTGTTCTACTTTGAAATGCAATTTCAGAAAAAATCATACTTATAAAGTGAAACGCTGTTTACATGTTGGTTATATTTATGGTCATAAACTGTGTTTTTCATCTTTCTATTCTTTCCAATGATGAGCCGCTATAGTGATTCATTTGATACCTAGACACAGAGGTAAGCACACATATTGTAATAGTAGAACCTGAGCATGTTTCAATTGTAAGCAAATTGATAGGTTGGCTGGATCTTTAATAAACTTTGATAGAATGTAGAGTAAAGAAATTTTACCAAGCTTAATTGTGGGAACAATTGTGAAAGATATGTTTAGGTGTTTCAAATACGAGCACTAAACATAGAATTAGTAAGCCAGTAACAACAATATATATCTGTCCAAGCAATATATAGTATGTGATTGTTAAAACACCCGCCAAGTCACTCATTTTTTTTTTGTTTTGTTTCTCTGAGAAAGTTGGTAAATAATGAGGTATAAGAGTGTTTGAAGGAAGGAACTTTCCCATTAGCAAAGAAACGTGTCACTACAAAGAAAACACATGGCATCCAAATACCTATATTTACTAGTTTTTACTGCAGGATGTTTACCATGATGGTTATTTTGACTTGAACTGACTTCAATATATTACATGGGTTCTTTCAAACCATGCTTTTGTTGTTGTAAGTCTGAAATAAGAATGGCTGGATATGTGATCAGCCAGTACTAGGCAAGACTAGACATGTGATCAGCTGCATTTCCTTATGCATTACTCTCTTGACGTCATTCATGATGTAAAACTATGTATAACATGTGTCAAAAACAGTGTGTGCCTTGGCACAATGTCGAGCTTAAGACTTATAACATTCAATAAAATCTAAACCTGCCACCAACAATTCCATACCTTATTTCTGTGCCATCAACTGTCGATCTTTTTGTTGGGGGCTTCGTTGAATGATCGGTTATCTTCTCAGTCTGAAATTCAAGCTGTTTATGTGGTATAAATAGTATTCTATTTTTCGTAACTGAATTATTCCATCTCTATATGTGTTGTTCAGACAAGGGATGATTTGTGTCGAATGGTCAACTGCATCCCCCATGGTACGCATTTTAATGCAATATAAGCATACATTTGCATTAAACGTGTCCTAATGAGGGATTTATGTTGGCTATGGGGAGTTTGCAATGTAAGTTAATCCTCAATATAGTTTGACACTGGAGGTTATTTGCATTATCTTCTGATGGAATTCAGTTGCTTGGAAAACAGTTGCTATTATATGAATTTGTGTTTGATTTATAATAAGATAACCATAGTATGATGATCATGTATGGTAGCATGCGGTAATGTTTTCTTCTATTTATCCTTGATACACTTTTCTGATGCAGTTGTGTTGTCAATTGTTTCACTCATTGAAAAGGTAACTTCGACATTGTATGGGAATGTTTATTTTGAAGTCATATTATTATGGGGAGATATGGTGCAGAATGGGTGTAATTTCAGTGAAATATGTGCACAGAAGGTATTATTTATGGGGATTGGCCTGTACTTCATTCATTGCAGAATGAATGTAATTTCAGTAAAGTATGCGCACAGAAAGTATGATTTATGGGGATTGCCCTTTACTTCATTCATTGCATTGACTCCTTTCCTACCATGTTATTTTATGTGCAGCACATTTCCAGCGCAATATATAACATGCTTAGTACACTGTCATATTTATTTCTTAGATTTAAAATCCCATGAGACATCTGTTTTTTTTTCACATTTTTATTGGCAGGTGAATGTTTTTGTAGCTCTAGAATCTCTTTGGTATCATTGCTAGGTTAAAATGTATGAGTACAGCTAATATTTTTTCTGAACTGATGGGTAATTGTTTCATTGGCTATGTTGTGCTGTGGGATGTTATCGCGAATGAAATTTTAATAAAATTAAAATTGGCAAGCTTGCCAGGATTCAAGGCTTTTACTGTTTGCCTATCTTTGGAGACTTAATGCAGGCATATGGATCTCATTCCAGTATATTATAGCAGTACTGGGCCAATATATTCAAAGAGCCCATAATTTGAGGGCAGATCTGCTCTCTTGCTTGTATCTACCTATGGAGATAAGTGTATTTAATATGGCTGACTGGATTAACTCAAAATCTGTCCAGGGAATTAGGGCACCAGACTGAAATACTTTGGAGTCAGATAATCTTGAGGCTGAAGCTATCTGTAAAGCCCAACACAGCGTGTTTCTTATCCTGCTTACACAAGCTGGGACATTGTATTTTCAGCTATGAAGTGCATGATAGTCTGCTTTATTCCATAAAGCGGTCAACAGGTACTTCTGCTTGGTGTCACCATCTGTTGCTATCTGATGACTTCTGGTCTAATGTGATTGAAAAATGGCACAAAGATATTTGGCCAGGAATCCATCAGGAAGTTGTAGCAACCGAAATTATATCTTATTTGCATGGTCAACTAAAGAAGAGTAAAATGAGTAATCATGAGAAACATCCTTTCCCCACCCTCCTGCAAGCAGGTTGTCAGCATGGACTCCTTACCGCATTAATTATTTCTGACCAAACAAATATAAATGTTTTTGTAATTGTAGAGTATCTCGGTTGTAGGTCAGAAGCCATCCCTATTCCCATGAAAACTATTGAGATAGTGCAGGATATCTTTGCCAGGGACTTCTTTGCTTGCCATGCAGTAACTGAGGCAATAATTCCGATCATGGCAGAGATTTTGTAGCAGCCAGTTTCAAGAGTTATCTGAAAGACCTAGCAGCAGAGCAAGTGCTGTCCTTACCATCCAGAGATAGATGCTCAGAAAAAGCAATTCAACTGAACTCTAAAACAATGATCACCACACTGGTAAATAACAACACTTAATGAGAGAAGAACAATTGGCTAATAATCTGTTGGCTTGCTGGCTAGGTACCAATGCCTTTACGGGATATGCCTCTTATTTTCTCATGTATGGCCAGTGCAGGTGACTCCCCTTAACTAAATATTTGGGAATGACATATGGGGGAGATATGCTCACTTGAGTGATTGATCTGATGCCCTGGTCTCAGCGCAGCAAAATCTTGCCGACTCAAGTGAGGGTAACAGGCAACCATAAAATGCCAAGGCAAATGCTGTCAAACTAAAGCATAAAGACACTGTGATACTCAAGGCTAAGGAAAGTGGACCTTTATATCCTCTCATAACCCTGGGTATGAAATTATAGAAACATGAGGTCCAGTGTGTTGGGTTCAGCATTAATGGTACCGCAAGTTCCATGTGATAAACTGGTCTAAGCTGCTAAGCATCCTCACATGGTATGAATTAACGTAAACCTTTGTCCAGTGAAAAATACTCAAGTAAGCTTTCGACTGCCTTTTGTGCAACCAGTAAGATTGAGTGTAAATACCATCTCCATGAGAGGACTCGATTCATCATGAGAGAAATCTCCTGAAGGTGATTAAGCAACAGATAACTTGGATGAGATTAAAAATATGGAGCATTCACATGGCATGGCCAATGGTCATAGCTGTAACTTGGTTATGCAAGAACTGCTAGCTCCATGTATCACCCGTTGATATGGCACCACACTAACAAACAGAATGGTCTACTCTAGGTACTAATCAAGAAATACGTACTCATTCCCTGGGTGGCCATGCACGCCATGAACATGTTCATGCTGGTCCATACAAAGTGGAAAATAGGCCCATTAGAAAGCTATTTGCCTGAACTCAAAGTTTGCGTGAGGCCTATCTTCAATCACTAGGGTCCCCTTAATGGGATTATTGGATGTTGATGCCTACCATCTGAATATTAGCAGAACTCAACAAAGAATGACATAAATGATATAACTTTAACAGTGACAATATCTCAACAATCAAATGAGTACGAAGTAAGTAAACTTATCTCCGCTGGTAAGTCAATAGTTCAGCAGCAGTCTGAGGTACATCCTAATCCCTGATGAGATTACCCACAGGTACTGTCCGACAGTTTCAATCCTATGACAGGTGCCAAATGATCTGGTTCAAATCCCACATAGGTACAGTTTGGTCCCAATGTGGTACTAAAAGGTGTGTTGCTGGTCCAATCCCACAGAGGTGCAGTTTGGTTCCAATGTGGTACAGTTGACACCAACTAAAGACAATGTCCACACTCCACAGGTAATAACAATAGCTCACAGTCCCACTGGCATGGAGGCACACAGCTTCTGTCAGATCTTTCCGAATTCTCTCTCCCCAGTCATGAAAGTAGCTGCTTTATATATATATATATATATATATATATATATATATATATATATATACAGAGAAATCTCACGACTATACCAGAGTTTTCCAATTAGTCACAAACCCCATTGCATTGCGTGCGACCTGTTTCTCTCTTATTTCTAGTGCTTTTTTTCTAGGTCACATCTGAAATGTGTATAGACAGTGCAATGAAATGAGTCATATGAATGTAGGTCAACACTTTGTTTAGAAGCTGCCTGTGAGTCACCACAACAAAGCAGGCTAACTCTGTGACCTGGTACACTGCAAGAATCACTGTCCCAATGACAAATTTCTATAATGAAAGTTCCCACTGGCACAGTGACTGACCAGGTTAAGTTTCCCTTTAGGAGGGAAGACTCAAAATCCTGGATTTGTAAGCACCAGGGAAGTTGGGATCTGATTAACACCCTTGTTACACAATAACAACTCAACTAGATAAATATGTTTATATTCATATTTGTTTTATATACTTCAAATATCACACAGACTTAGTAGGACAATAACAAAAATAACACCAGTCTCACTCAAGCTGATAAATGGAACATTTTGTAGGTGATAAGATATGTCCGGAAATAATTTACAGTCCAATCTTGAAAAAACCACAAACACACCAGAGTAATCCAACCACTTCTTGGCCTTCTCTTAGTCCATCCATAAGCTGTAAGTGAATATAAATAAAACTCCTTAAGGCAGTATATGTATCAGCAACATACAACTCATAATTGACAAAAAACTGTTCCCCCGCCTAAATACTGCACATTAACTCCAACATAGAAAACTTCATATCAGTCCTCATGAGCCAATAACAATATAATCAATCAACCTCATTCATTATGAAGACACAAGTCTGGTCACAATCAGTATACGTTAATATGGTTCTGCGAAATAAAAAAGAAGAGAAATAATTCACTTATGCTGTCTCTATTTTAAGAAAGATCCAAACCTGTATTTCAATTGAAGAAATGAGTTTGTGACGCGAAGATGAACAAAGTTGAGCAAATTACCAATAACAATATATGAAACGGTTTTCTTCTTTTCATTACCAATACCATTATCTCAAACCTATTCAACACACATGAGCTCAGTTCACACAACAAGTAATCAATTGTAAACCTTATATTATCATGGTATAACACTGCAGCCTCACTTGAAGTCGACCTCACGTTTGACCTGACCTGACCTCCGAAAGGTCAATCTAAAATTGCTAATTTATGCAAATCAAAAGTCTCTCGTACCTTTGAGCTTACAACAGACATTTTTATCATGGTGCACACGCAGGTAGTTACTTTGCAGACTTGGTCCGGTCACCAGCATACTGGCATACCAAGTTTACAGGTTCAAACTTTAGAATTTCACGAGAACCAAGGAAAAAATTACCGGGAAGAAACTCAACATATATTGGTTATCTATCATAATTTAGAATAACGGAGGAAACGTCGAAGCAACAAAAAAAAAAAAAAAAAAAACAAAAACAAAAAAAAAGAAAAGAAAAAACCATTGGATGTCGGTTTTGATCAACTGATCATTGAAACCTATCAAAGCCTGATCCAAAACATTGGACCTTGTAATATTTTGTGAAACTTTTTTTATCTCATAACGGACTCCAAGACATTGCAAACAAATCACTAAGAATAGACTATTGCTTTTGTTTGCAGGAATGATACTGTGCAGAAGAATTCCTTACCCTTTCTCGCTACTTTCCCAAAATTAAAACGAATACGTACTAACGTCGCACAACTTATTGTAAAGTGGTTAACCAACACATGTGATTCGATTCATTTTTTGCAGATCTACTAACCTTGATCTCGATATTCTATATTACGGAAAGGATTTTGACTTAGTAAATGTCTTCTCTTCAATTTAACAGAACAATTTACGATACTATGAGTGAGAAAAAAATACCCAAGCCCAAGGCGTTTCAGAAAAAAACTCATAGTTCTCCTAAAAACTTTTACAAATCACAGGACCATGAGATATCTAATACATTCAGTTTGCAACTCAAAAGTTCTCCTACTCAATCTATCTATCTATCTATCTATCTATCTATCTATCTGTCTGTCTGTCTGTCTGTCTGTCTGTCTGTCTGTCTGTCTGTCTGTCTGTCTGTCCGTCCGTCCGTCCGTCCGTCCGTCCACCTACCTACCTACCTATCTATCTATCTATCTATCTATCTATCTATCTATCTATCTATCTATCTCTCTCTCTCTCTCTCTCTCGCAATTATATCTGGTTTAAGCATTTATTTACTAAGACAGGTATTTTCTTTTAGCGGGATACCTATTTCTGCAAGCTTCAGCTAAATGTCGCCAAACATTATGGAAAGTTTGTTGGTCTCCACAAAAATGAATGGATGAATCCTCCCCTTGTGCCACGTTTATCCTCAAAAGACAATTCATACATACACTTTCCACATACTAACTGTCAAATCATAAATCCCGTCTGACAAGGATACAAAAAACAACAACAAAAAATTGATATCAGACTACCAAATGGTCCAATACCTCTTAATAGCACTTATTCTTTTCCCCCATTTCAACCCTCTACCTTTGGGAGGGAAAAATGATTCAACATGGAAAAACATACTTGTGGACAATATAGGCAACCTTGTCGTGAATTAGGCATTCTCCCATGCCCCTATAAAAATAAGCTAACATAGGAATGACATAAATGAGGGGGATCACAAGAAAATAAGCCAGAAAATGGTGGAATAGGTGACCAACATTTCTCAGTTTCTTAAAAGCCAAAAAAAAGAAAAAACCTCGAGTCCACCATGACATCCTCAGCCGAAACTATTAATTTACCTCCTCGGGAACAAAAATGGATAGCCTAAACTTCAGAGAAACGTTTTGCTGCATGCTGAAATCAAGATCTTTCAAATGCCAAGGCAAGTGAAAACAGGAAATGTCTACATCATCTGAATTCCTCGACGCAGCTATGGAAATCTCTCAGAAAACCGTGAAGCAGAGCTGCACCTCAAAGCACCGGCAGACAATAATCCCAGGACCCCAATCGAGCGGATAGAAAAGCATGGCAGTGGAGTATCCTTTGGTCTTGTGTTTACAATGGCCATCATATTCCTAGTTCGGGGCCTTCTGGGGGTTCTTGCTTGATATAAAAGATCCTCCATTGCTTCCCTATCATTTGCATACCACTGATCCAACTAACATCAGGAAATATTCTCGGACAGATCAGCTAGATGGAACAGAGGATATCCCCCATTTCCTTCCTTCTCACCTACAGCCCCATAAATCAGATAAGCCAGTTGCTGAAATTTGTGTGTGTGTCCGTGCCTCCTAACTTTTAGGCTAAGTAGACATCAACATTTTTAACTTAGTTCTTTCTACTATTTGTGAAGGTTGTCGCGTGGGGTTGGGGGCTTTCATAAGTAAAAACAATGACAGACGTGCCGTTAAGGTTGGAACCAGGAAGCTAGCGACTGATATGAAGGCTTATATTTGGCTCTGTCTGATGCATCCAATGCGGATTCCCCTCACCTCAAGCTTTGACTACGTGTGAAAGATACTTTTCTTTATGTATATATATATATATATATATATATGTGTGTGTGTGTGTGTGTGTGTGTGTGTGTGTGTGTGTGTGTGTGTGTAATCCATAGCAAGATACAGACAATAAACATCAATATTTTCTATTCCTTCTCATACAAGGTTTGGTCATACAACTACTTTTCTCCACTGTTATTCATTTCATTTCTAACGAAAAGTATTTCCATTTTCTTCCATGCCTTTTCACATTATCATTTTACTGCTATATTATACTCAATGAATTTTATTTCTTGCAGTTTCTTCAACAAAAACCTTCCATTTTTGGCCACTCTTTCTCACGACCTGTATGTAGGTAATGTTTTGCCACTAAAAATATAAAGGACCAGAACTGCAAACCTTCTGTTTCCATTCCAAGTAGAATTTCACTTCTAGAAATAGTTATGTCAGATAATGACTGTTCCTTTATCCATTTCGAAACCTGATACCAGAACTGTTGAATAAAAGCACATTCATAGAAGTGATGAATTTTTGTCTCCTTCTCTACACTACAGAAGGAGCACAAAACACTTTTTTCCATATAAGTATAATTTGTAATTTGTAAATATTATCGGATGTTAAAATCTATACTGGAGTGCTCGTAGCTTAGCAGATATAGCCCTTTTGTAAATTTGGCTAAAACAACATTCCGCGTATTCATTTGGAATGCTTATACCTAAGTCTTCATTCCATGTACGCACCGTATTAATGGAAGGTATAAATACCTGTTCACTCAGCATAGAATCAAATAATTCTGAAGATTTTTCTGCCTTCATTACTTTATCAATTAAATGTACATATGTTTCCATGTTTTCTGTTCAACCTTCATGAATTATTTTCTTCCATTCTCTTGGAATTGCAGCGATTATACCTCCATATTTTAAATAGTATGTTCTCACATCGGGATATTTATTACAAAATGCTTCGAAAAACAAGAAATGACAATTTTTATCCAATGAATCAAGTACAGTATTTATACCTCCCTGACTCCAATTTACCAAATAAAACGGTTTATTCTTTATTCTAACCTGTGAATTGAACCATATGTATTGGTGAACATTTATAAGGTTCATGATAATTAATGCTGCACCACAGTTTTTTACTTCTTTCCAGAATAATCTTTTTAAATTTTGAACACATGATCAAAATCTTTTAAATTTATGTAGCATTTCCATATATTTTCAAAAGCGGGAAAATTGATGAAGTATACACATTTTATATGCACCTTTACTTTCATTATTTATTAGTCTCTTTATCCAACCCAATTTTAAAGCTTGATTTTGAGAAACACCATGCATCATTTTCAATTCCCCTTGATCATATAGTCCAATAACTGTGTTGTGCTTTATTTTATCTTTGCCTCCACTCCACAGAACAACTATACATTTGAGATTTAACTTGTTTGAAAAAAAAACTCTATGCCGTATTTCTTGACCCAGGACTTGGCATCACTGTCATCACAAATTAATTGTGACAAAGCAAAGATCTTCAAAATAGTCACTTTACCGTATATTGAAAATGTCGTTGTGACCACATGTTTAACGGAGTTTTTATTTTTTTGTAAAAGTGGATTATAATTTGAATTGGCAAGTTTATTTGTATTTGGGGATATTAATATTCCTAGGATCCTCAGAGGACCATTTTATCTTTTCAGTTGTCTTTGTCATGAATTGAGAATTTTTCAAACTTCCCATAAGCATAATTCCTGTTATTCATTCATAGTTAACATTCAATTCTTGATATTTATCAAACTTAGCAAATACCATACTTACTTCTTGCAAGCTTTCCTTATTGGCCAAGATCGTTAAACAGGAATCATCTGCGCACTGGCTACTTTTGTGATCTGTCTCTCCCATCTTAACACCTTTGACTTTTTTCATTTTGTCGAACTATTATACAAACAATTTCTGCACTCAATTAAAATAAATATGGTGAGAGTGGGCAACCTTGGCGCACGCCACGAGATAGCGTAAACGGTTGTGTGGCCCACCCATCATTAAAGACCTGACTGTTCACATTACTATATACTGCTTCAATCCATTTCCTGACGCTGGGGCGAAAATTGAAAAAAAATACAATACTTTTGGAACAAATTTCCAATCTACTATGCAAATGCCTGATCAAAGTCGATGCACATAGCAAGGGTCGGTATCTCTTCACTGTCTGTATAAGCCATCATTCTCAACATGTTCTCTCCTACATATCTATTTTGTAAAAATCCTGTTTGGTCTTATTCAGTGATTTTTGGCAGAACTCTCCTCATCCTATGGGATGGATAAACATTTTTTTACCATTTTATAATCGATATTTAATAGCCAAATTAGTCTCCAATCATTAAGATTAAGTGGATCTTTATCTTTTAGGTAAAAGAGTAATAAGTCCCTGACGTAGTGATATTGCTAAATTTCCATTTTCATATGCAATTTTTTTTTAATTTATTACCAGGTCATTAATTTCATTCCAAAATGCTCTGTAAAATTATAATGGCAATCCGTCTGTCCCTGGGTTTTTATTCTTTTTAGAAGTCTTGACTGCTGCATTGATTTCAGTTTCAGTCAAGGGTCCCTCACAGACTTCCTGCTCATCCTCTGTGAGTTTGGCGACACTTTCAGGCTTTTAGATCTCTTGGTTTAATTCTACCCATATGGTTTCCTATGCTGTACACAGTTTGTTATAAAACAATAGCTGTTCCTCAAGTATTTGTGTGTTATCAGTTGACACTACCGCGTTAGACAACTGCAACTGACCAATAACTTTATTATTGAAATTTCGCCATTCTAAATTCCAGAAGTATTTGCCCGCTTTTTCCCTTTCTTCATACTATTGCACTTTGAGTCTAATTAGTGCTCGTTTGGTTTTATATTCTACGTCTCTTTCTTATTTCTCTTTTATCGATTTTATCTCGGCTTTGAGTTTTCTGGGGTCCTGATCTATTTTTTGGAGCTCTTCTACTTCTTTAAACTATCTTCTAATGTGTGAAAGATACATGTAGCTATAGCTTTATTTAATTTTTCATAGTACCATTATGACTTCGTGGCTTAAAATTGCAACTTTGTACTCGTCTTTATCAAAGATACCCACTTGTCTCATTTATTATGTGTGGTTTCGCCATGCTGGTGCCCATAAAAGGCTGGCGGTAAGCCGATTATATGAATCCCTTGACCAATAATATTAATAATAATAATAATAATAATAATAATAATAATAATAATAATAATAATAATAATAATAATAATAATAATAAAAATAATAATAATAATAATAATAAAAATAATATCAATGATAATAATAATAACTTTATTAACCCCGAATTCAAGGAAGTCCTCACATACAAATACATCGAAATTAGAACATAAAGTGCACCAAAATGAACAAACTAAAGCCAGATTCAAAATTGAAATATAGTGTAAAACCAAAGTAAGCTGATATATACATGTTTTGGACAATAACTGGTAACAAAATCTGAGAAACATACAGGTAAATAAAAGCAAAAGCTAAACTTTACAAAAGCACATTGGCACAATACACAGGCTTCGGTTGGTCAAACATAGGATAGACATGCATGTACATATGAACAATATAATGACAGAAACTAGTAGACACCCCCCAAAAAACTAAATATCACGCCCTTAAATCGAGACACATATTAAAAATGACTTTGTATGGAGTCGGGTCAGATGGTGTTCTACAGTATTTCTATAATTAAATACAATTTTTTTTTTTTTTTTACAATTTGAATTTTACACAAAGGTCTAAGTGATGCTAAAGCGATATCCTTGATGGGAACACCCCCAGGGAGGACACAGGTAACCCATGTACTGCTGTGGTTACTGCTATTCATGATATATTCAAAAAAAAAAACACATAAGGATCTGTATGGAGCTGATCTTTTAAGACTCTTATGAATTTTGCCCAATTACCTGTTTTAATGTCTTTATTTCAGCGTCGATCGAGAGAGAGTTGTATTATGTGCAGTAACCAGAACAAGCTAAGATCTGAGTCTTCTTTGTACACTTTGATATGTTTTTCTTCTGATATCAAAAGTTCAACTCGTTCACTTAAGGCAGCCACAGATTCAAAAACGTCTTGAATACCACTCTACTTGCCACTTTAGATACACCCATTTTATCACATTTGTCATCATTGTGTCTTTGGGGGATCCTTGATTACAAACGTTTTATCAAGCTCTTTTAGAAGCTGGTTATTCACAAGGCTGAAACCCATGTCACATTTATCTCCCGAGCATTTGTGTTTTACCTGGCGATTAATTGAACAGCGGTCTTTCAACTATGTAAATAAAGAAATGGTTTTGTCATTTAGTGAGCTGTGTAGTAATCCCTGGCATTACATATCTGGGTTTTCTAAAGACTCTTTTATATCTTGAAAGTTGCACATAAACACATGTTGAAGATTGGCAGTAACAAGACTAACAAACTCTTCTTTGGAATAGCTAGACAGACGGTTGGGTGTAAACTCGGAAAATCCAGTAATGAACGTCTTGTCTGATGACTCTGTAATGTTACCTGCAGTCGCAATGAGCTTGTCTTTGTCCCTAATGGTCAGTTTTCATTCCATAGTACTATGGCACGGAAATTCCAAAGAAGGAAACCACTTACTTTTCCCTTCAATATGTATGTATCACGCCATAATTTAGAAATGATCGTGATTCCCTGGTGTCTCTACCATAACCGCCAAAGAATTGTACTGCTGAATGACAAGAATAGGGGTCCAATCTAGTGTTTTAAAGTTTTTTTATCTCAGGCACACTTTAACCTTGAACCATGGCTATGATTGTTTCAAAATAGTTGCAGGCACGTGTGTGTGGACAGTTTGGATTATAATGTTCGTTACTCGCTAACTGGCATCTGCACACTCACTTCTCGTGAGGGACGATCAAAGGGCATTGTACCCTTATTGGCAATTTTTGAGAGATATCGGATGGGCCTGACGTTGGTGATTTCTAAAATCGTGGATGCCTGTTGCCAAGATGCAAGATTTCAATATCCGTTATTCACTAACTGGCATCTGCTCACTCACTTCTCATGACGTAAGATCAAAGGGCACTATACCTTAATTGGCGATTTTTGAGAGATATCTGAGGGGCCTGACTTTGGTGATTTATGAAAACGTGGATATCTGTGGCCCAGATGCAAGATTTGAATGTTCATTACTCGCTAACTGGCACCTGCTGACTCACTTCCAATAAGGTATGATCAAAGCACAGTATACCTTTATTACCCAATTTTGAGAGATATTGCATGGGCCGACATTGGTGATTTGTGAAATTGTGGATATTTTTGGCCGAGATGCCAAGATCCAGACTCAAGAACAAGTTCTTTGGAAATGCTGCATGAGCATGGTTTGCCAAACTGAAAGAGGATGGATGTACACCTAACACCAGCATACCAGGCAGCAATTGCATGCAAGGCATTAGGAAGGTTGTGCCACATGAAAGAATTTTTTTGGGGGGTACGGATAGACACCTACCTGGCATGCATCATGGACCTCGCAGATGAGGGAAACACGCCATAGGACACAGTCTACTTCCCCAGCAACACAGAAGATGAGCAAGAGACAACCGACAGATAGAGAGATAGGATCTCTAGGTGGCAACAGGATGATAGACATGTTTGTGCTGCAGTCTATCTTAAGACAGTGGCGCAGTGTGCAGACACGTTGTTGTGCCGGAAAGTTGCCTGTGTTAGAGGACCCATCACAATGCCAAAGATGGGTCTCTTTGTTGACACTGAGGTGTTCCAATACACGAAATGTGAGATTGGCCATGAGGAGCATTGGAAAGGGACGTCGAGGAGCAGCATCTTTTGCAAGTCACTTGAACTTGTCAGCATTACTTTACCTGGAACGTTCACACCATTACATGGGCAACGCGGGGCACCATGGCCTCCAAAGGGATTTTCCAAGGTATAAATGTTTAGAGTATATCCTATAAAATGTCTAAAGACCAATACCCCCAAATTAACACAACAAAACTAAGACGTGTGCGGGCTTAGTGTATCGGAATGCCCATATACAATGTGAAACTACACAAACTGAGCATTTACTTGGTATTACGTCTGCTTTGGGCGCTGATGGTATGTGAGGTGGTAATGCCTTTTTACTTTTTTTATGGCATACATATTTCTGAAATGAAAAGTAAATAAGTTTTGAAAACAAAATATCAAACGTAAAGGAAAACAAAATGAGGCGAATAGATTCTAAACTCCAAAAAGGCACACTTACACACCAAAAAGTGCCTGTGACAGAGGCCATATGATATTACTAAACAAAAGAAAAATTGATATTCATAAAGGTAACTGTACTGTACAGTATTCATTTCTCAAATAAATAAAATGAAAAAAAGGTGAGAGAAAGAGATAAAAAACAAGAATAAATCCTCGAACAAAAATTCTTAGCAAGAAATGTCATATACTTGTCATGGTTTCAAAAAATTGCTTTTCAGGCAGTGATTTTACTTGCTTATTTTTCAGTGTACAGTATTGTGTGAAGTACAGTGTTTTACTTTTTTAACAGTGTTTTACACAACTTTTCGTCAGGCAATGTACGGTTGTAAAGAGCACATTTTTCACTCTTTTTTAGATGCTTGCAATTTATTCGCAAGATCCACCAAGTCCTAATGTGAGGTACAACCCGTGCATTGGAGATAGGGACTCTGTTGCCAAAGGCAGAGTTGATCACACCAAAGAGGTTAGATCACACCAGCCAGACGCCTCCTGTAAACACAAGAAGCCCATGCATGTGTGCATTTGAACAGTTCCATGGTGCAGCAATATAGCGACTTCGCCTTCAAGACCTCGCAAGAGGGTTTAATGCTGTCTCGTCGACAAGGTCTTCTTCACGTGTGAAACTTGCCTAGCGCTGAAGTACTCACTCCCTTTCAAGACTTACCTCATGGTGAAACTTACCTCATGGCACCAGAGCCGCATGATAGTATTTAATACTGGTGACTTAACAAAAAATTAATAAGTGTACGCCTGAAGGCAGGACGACCATTAGACCCATGGCAAGGTTCAAAAATAAAAAATTTCATCAAATGTATAACGGTAATTATTACTAATAACTATAGTAGGCACCTAGAATGGTTTTATACATAACTGAGTCAGAGCTAAGTTAAATAAAGAAACAGTGAGCTATTGCAACACATGGCAAAAAACTAATAGTGCAGAATACTTTTGAACGGAAGCAATTCGAACAATTGATCCATACAGTGAAAATTTCGTCTGTTGTGCAGGCAAAAAGGGCAACAGCGTTTTAATCCGGCAAAAACGGCAGTGAGAACCAGGTAATTATAGCTCGTCAGTCCGCATGCCCACGCAACGAGGTTCTTTTCCTGTGTGAAAGGTATCTCGCGCTCAAGACAGAATAGCAAGGTCTGGATCATAGCCTGGGAGATGACGTGAAAGCTAGCCAGCATTTACAGTGCATCTGGCCTTTGAGGTGTCTTGAAGTGGTAGATTCGAAAAAAGCTAGTTCGGTTTCTTTGGCGAGGTCGCGATTACGCTGCAAGTGGGAGCACCAGGCCGGCAATCGGCCATGCAAAATGCTGCCATCGGGACTCTGTGTGCATATTCAAGGACTTCTGCTTTCACTTTTAAAGGTAGCATTGCTCACGAATACTGCAAGGTCTCATTGGGAAACGTTTAATAGCAGCTTTCAGGGCCGACTTCTTTTTTCCCTCAAATATATATATATATATATATATATATATATATATATATATATATATATATATATATATACTTTACAAGCAAAATGAAAGCAACATGAAGTGCACCATTACTCTTTCTATGATATTAATTTTCAAGAAGGAAAGTTAGACATGTCTCACAAATGGAACGTACTGTATGTTCGTGAGACATGTCTAACTGCACTGTAAATCACGAGTCCTAGCACGATCGTTCTGACATGCAATTTTAGAAAAGAAAACTTGTCCACTATGATCTGACAGAGTAAAAGTACACGTTATACTGGGTGGGAGCTTTAGGATTTCCCTGCTATTTATACACATATATAGGTAAATTATTCATAATATTTTTACTTATTATTTTTTTGCCTTTATCACCTCACCTGGTTGACAAGTTATAACACTATCAGACCACTAATTATGACATCGTAGTGTGCAATTACTTGGATATAAATGTATCTAGCTGCCAGTAAAAGCACCTAGTTTATCCACCATCATTGTTCGTGTAATATTTATGGGCGTTCATTCTTACATTGTTTGTGTAATATTTGACAGCTTTTATTCTCATAAAAGATGCCTACCTTCAGTCTCTTTGCCCATGTGCAGCATTATAAACATCTCGTTTTCCTTTGCGCTATGTTTTTTCTTCATTTTTAAAGTAGCGACTCCAAGTTTGAGAATTGATGTAAATCCTTCTCCGTCATATCTGTATGGAGCAACCTTATATTATTATTTGAACGAAGGATTTCCTGCGTGTGTCATTAGCGTCTCCATGCACTAGCTTAAGGTGAGGACATTATTGATGCAAACAGATAATTGTCCCCTTAACTGAAATTCGCATTTTTGAAGCTTCGATAAAAATCAGAAATTATCACCAGCAGCATACATTGTACAAACGTAATAGAGATAGAGCACAGGTACATTCTAACAAGTTTTAAGACAAACCAGAGTGCAGTTTGGAATAGATCGAAAATAGGAAAACGGCTCAAAGAATCATAACAAGTAGAAAAAGCAGGGCCACCTGTGGAACAAATTAAGGATCTGAAGTTTCCATGAGGACTCCTTTGCAATTTGTAAGTGATTGCCCAAGTGGTTTCTGAGAAGAAATTGCAACACCCCCCCCCCAAAAAAATAACCAACATTTCATGAAAAAATCTAGGAATCTGAAGTGTGACCATTTTAACTAAACCAACTTAGTAGATTCACCTAAGCTATATCTCCACCAAGTATGAAGTGAATCTGAGTGATGATTTGGAGTCAAAAATTTACCATGAATTTCGCATTTCCCTACATTGTGATCAAATGCATGCATAAATGATAAAATACCTGAATAAAGTATTTTACGACCCAGGAATTACCAGCATAACCTGATCGTGAACAAGTTGTTGTTGTTGTTGTTGTTGTTGTTGTTGTTGTTGTTGTTGTTGTTGTTGTTGTTGTTGTTGTTTTTCTTTACACAAGGCAAATTTAATTATAACCACAATGATGGTGGCAAGTAAGCCGGGGTTAAATTACACTTTCAGATATATTAATAAATTTCAGTACATTTAATAACATACAAATAAAAAATCTCTCCTGGGGGTGTTACTTCCGTTCACAGTTTCCTCTATGAGCAGTGACTTAGGGAAGAATGAATGTGATGTAATTCAAGGACTTCTTTGCCTTTGAGATGGTATAATTGTAGTAAACTGACTGCAGTTGCCTCGCCTTGACTTTATACTAATAATGCACGACTGCATTAATATGGCCAAAGACCTATAACATTTTGATTTCCATTGAATACGACTGATAATACTTGGACCAAAATGGACATTGTAGCTTCTTTTACTTTTGGTGTAAATTTTTGTTAGCAAATCTGTCGCCAAAATCACGCCATCTTTTTTTTTATGGTTCCTTAGTTCCATGCTGATCATAATAAGTTGACGTATTGAGCTACATTTGTGATCAATATTGGTAAAATACAAATACGTATATTTAGATGTGTATTTTTTGCTAAACATATCTTCATCTCATCACGTTTGAAATCAGTAAGTTTCAATTTCAAATGGAAGTGGAAATGCGTTACAGGAATATGTTCTTTTGTATATACATACTTACATATATATATATATATATATATATATATATATATATATATATATATATATATATATATATATATATATATATATATATATATATATAGTATTTTGAGTTACTTCATTACAGACATCCTTTTCGCGCATATCTTAAAGTATAGAGATTAACATTCTGCAATCACAATTGACATACAATCCTGCTTAGCTAAAAATGTACATTGCCTCCCTAATCATCTTTTATGCGCTCTGTTTTTTCTGAAAAAAAAAAAACGAAAAAAAAAGCATTTGCTGTCCCCTCATCGTTCTGAAAGGGACATTGTTCCTGCTTATGATCTATAAACCCTTCTCTAAGTATATCTGTCTCCACACAAAGAAATAAACAGGAGTCTTTTTGAATGATACTATTTCACTCCACGTCAATATATGACCTTAATATTTTAGTTGGTGAACATCATTTCAGACTCATCTCATTTTCAACCAACGTATATATATATATATATATATATATATATATATATATATATATATATATATATATATATATATATGGAGCACGGCTATTTATGATATTGTATACTTACAGATGAACCTGGTGTATTTACTTTTGGATGGTACCTATGGCAATATAGGCTTGAATCAGAGAGTAACACCAATATGGACCTGACACATGACCGAATATATATATCAGATCCTCTATACACATCAAACCAAAAGGGACAAGTAAAGAGCTGGAACTTTCTTGCTGTCAAGAGCGATGCATCTGTATTCTTTCAAATTTGGAGAAGGAACAAGGGAATATACTCCAAAGTCTATACTCTTATAAGCCAGACCTTCCATCCAAAAACTCATGATGGCTGGAACACAGTGTACCCGCATGAACAAATAGGGTTTGAAAAGGGAGATGTGATGGGAATTTACTTTCCGCAAAAAATTGCCATCCCATATTCAAAGGTACGCTGTACTTCCAGCACCTTGTATGTTGATAGCCCTTCACGCCATTACTACGTAAAAACGGGAACGCAGTGGACATTCTCAGAACTCAAGTATGGGACCATGTGCCGTATTTATTCTGTATCGGTCACGCTAAAAAAATTAAAAGGCAAGTTCAAATTTCTGCTTCATGTGTAATTTATAAAAATTTATTGTATTGACTACATAAAATGAACGTTTAAACAGCCGTACCTGGTTCACATAAAACCTATATATGTATGTATGTGTATATATATATATATATATATATATATATATATATATATATATATATATATATATATATATATATATATATATATATATATACATATATATATATATATATATATTATAGATTATAGCATGCTTATAGCAGAACGAGTGAGCAAAGCGAACGAGTTTTGCTATATGGTATCCAGTACGAGTTGATTACTTCAAATCGTCTACAAAGCAGGCTATAAAATTTTTATTTTCATGTTTGGGTCGATTTGTACATTTCAATACAGAGAGCAAAATTAAGAACGACATTTTGCAAAATCTTTTACTCCTCTTCAACACAATTACAGATGGAACAGGAAGAGTACTCATACCACCGGAAGAGTGGCCAAACCACCAGAAGAGCACCCATCATTTTATCGTGGCACCGTAGCTTTTACACCTATGACACGTTATTCATACAAGCCTGTTATAGTACTAAAATCGACCCAAACATGTGATATATATATATATATAATGTGCAGTACCCTAATGGGTGGAACATAGTTATTTCGTAAATTTTGTGTATTTTATTTATCTGTAAATTTCAAAGATATGATACGAATTTTCAGCAAATTTTGATTTGAAAAAAGGTTTATAACTCAATCATAATATCTTTATATTGAAAGAAACATACTTTCAAAGCAAATCAAGCAGTAACATAATCAACCTAAAATAGTATTGGAGTGACGTAGGACAGACATTCTGAAATAATCAAAACAATTTGATAATGGTTCCTGAATCACAGAATCCTATATGGTACATAAACTGGCCTTGATAACGTTCAAATACTACTTCATGCAGATTGTGAAGATGGACGTTGGGGCTTACATTGCCTGTCGAAGTGCAAATGTATAAATAGGACGGAAATATGCAGCAAAGTGGATGGCTCATGCAAGAGTGGGTGTATGGAGGGCTTGAGAGGTTCATCATGTGACCAAGGTGAGAAATATGTGTAGGATATTCAATAGTGCGATCGCATTTTAAGACAAGAAGCTGGGTCTATATCCCTCCTGAGTTTGTCTTCAAAACATGATGTGATAAAATAGAAGAGTTAAGCAAATTCCAGAGGATGACGTTTCACTTAGATTCTATGTACTCACCTAAGTTTGATGGGGATTACATGAGATAGGAATGCCTGTTCTGGGTGCACATATGGCGGGGCTGCAACACACTCGCCTTTCACCTCTGTGGCACGGATTCGATTGACGGCCGGGAAAGCATGCAGAAAGATCCTATCACTCTAACTGTGCACGGTGGTTTTTTCCTAGTCCTTAGGCTTCTTCCCCCAAACATGTAGGTAGGGAAGTATACGCCATCATCTGTGCCATAGAGAGTGGTTAATGTAGGCTTGACCTGCTTCATAATGAAACAAAATGCGTCTATATCTTTTTATGTGGCTGTAAGCCCAGATGGTCAGAATTCTAATCGTGACTGTGCGTCATCAAAATAGCTTCCAAAACACAATAACAACCCACACCACCTCTCAGGTGGTAGGCTAGGGGATTTCATTTACCTGTGGCGGAATATACACATGGCAGCAAAATTTTGATGATCCAAACCTGTGGTATTTCATGTATTAGAAGAATAAAATTAATTTTGGATCAGCAACTGTGTGTGCCACTAACTAAATCTTCCAAATAGTGTCATATCTTAGTACTGAGGGTCTTTAACAGCCAAAGAAATTTTACAACAAACAGATGATTACCAATGGAGGAGTTTAAACACATACAAACGTATATCTGAAGGAAAATTCATGCCACCCTGCCAGCATAAAACAAGGTGTAATAAAAGCAATGTTCGACAGATGCATGGCAATTTGTGATAAAGACAACCAAGAAAGAGAAATGACCTATATAATGCTAATTTTCAAAAGAAATCGGTACAACAAGACTCAAATTAATCGTTCCTTACAGAAAGCCTGCAGAAAGAAACCCGTAAAAAAAGAGAAATAGGAAATGAAGCGTATCTCAATCCCATATGTGAGAGGTTTGAGTTAAAAAATTGGAAAATCGTTATCAAAATACGACATAAAAGTCGCTCATAAATCTTCCAGGACGATTAAATCTATTCTATGCAATGGAAAAGATAAAATACTCGAATGTGAAAGAAAAGGAGCCATTTATAAAATTGATTGTGAATGTGGAAAGTCATATCGGTGAAACGGGGCGCCCCCTAACGGCAAGAATTTCTGAGCACAGGAAAGCAGTTACACAAGGCGAAATTAACAAGTCAGCGATAGCAGAACAGTGTCTTGACTGTGGAAAACAAATATGTTGGAAAGAATGCAAACCTTTAACCTTTGAGCCCAATTATTGGAAAAGGAAAATACATGAATCTATAAAAATTAAAACGTACAAGACAGGTCCTGAAACTGGTATGAATCGGGATAATGGATTGGAGATTGGATTCGTCTGGAACTCTACTGTGAAGCAAAATAATTGAATAATTCCTTAGTAGGCCTAGGCTGTATTTTTAGCGCGCAGTAATGAAAAGTTCTAAGTCATTTTGTTATTATAAGTACAAATATGTTGTTTACTTTCGTGTCTACGTAAATGACGTCAAAAAATTACATATAATTACGTGCAAGGCCTAACTGACCAGTCTAACGTTCAAATAACACCTTTATTTCCATTGAGAAAGCTGGGGACATCACCGGCGAAATATCTGGATATCAGAAATATTACCACATGGATTAAAAGTCCAATATAAACTTCGATTTATGTTGTTTTATATTGTTTTTATGTGCCATCTAACCAAGTCCCTATGAGGAGATTGGTAGCTTGCTCAGAAACGCTGCTGTCCATGAAGCATTGCCAGTGACAACAAGGCATCAACAACAACTTTGTCCTCAAGGGGTGTTAAGTCCCCAACTTGGGTAGGGGTAACAAATAGGAGAGGTCCCAATGAACAATTGCGTGCTTAATTGGCTTAATACACAATCAAATACACAAAACTGTTGCGGGCTAGAGGTGTGTATTCCTATAAGATTCTATATTAAAGTAAAATTCAACACGTTGAATAGTTTTGAAGTAAAAGTTATCAAAATTACAAGGGTGTTTTACCTTTATACAACCATGTAGCACAAGAAAGTTGTTCTTTTTCTGGGTAGAGTGATTTTAAAGTTACATAAGTGCAGATTACAATGGAAACTAATGGAAATACACATTCTTAGCCCACCTGCCTACACCCTTTCCTCAGAACCCACATGAGCCAGTTGATTTTGACTGTACCTATTGTTTGTTTGTGGCAGTGGTGCTGGTAAATCAATCAGCATGTGTAGAAATTGTCCAAAGGCTGACAGGTGGAAAAGCTTAAAAAATTATAAGCAGACTATAAGTTGCAATAAAGCATCGATAAATGTGGCATCAGGATCTGGTTGAAAAGATGCATACATCTTTGTCTGTGCATTAAGTCGGGATGGAAAACGATCGAAATCAGGTCTTGCCCATTTCGCCACTAGTGTATTAATAACATCAGTATCTATATCCAACTCTAATGTATCATTAAAGTTCCTCCATTCCAAATCAGCAACTTTCGGTCTACTCGGTACATATGTGACAAGTAGCCAACTATCCCTCTGCCTGCACCAATAATGCCACATAGCCTTCGCTTATTCTTTACATTCAGTTGATTTAACACCGCCCATATAATTTATAATGGCTGTCACTGTAGTATTATCTGTCCGAAGTTTAACGGTTGTCATCGTTTTATTTGCACAAAAATTTCTAAGCGCAAAGAAAGCAGCTTTCAATCAAAGATAATTCATGTGACACAAAGCTGCCTCTGTGGTCTATCTCTGATCTATCTTTTTATTGAAGTAATATGCACCCAAACCCTCCATCGGCAAGTCTGAATTGAGGATTATATCAGAATTGCCTCAAATAAAACATCATTTTGCATTTGGAAATTTTCTATCCACCAACACATATTTGATTTGATTTCAACTGAACAATAAAAATAACAAAAGCAAGTCCAGATTGGGGCTAGACTAAAGACGTTACCTGGAATTCCAGTATGCTTTGAAAATCAAAGATCGGAGACCAGCCTGTACAAACCTATCCACCAAGCATCAATGGTTCAAAGCGAACAGAATTGTATTTGTGTCTTTTTGTCCAAGACCACTTCTTAGTAGTCATTACCCTATTCCGCAGTCCGAACTCTTTACTCTCCGTAAGCTAGCCTGTCCCTGTATAACCTATATACATATAGAAGTACTATTGTCAATATTGCACACGTTCCCCTGTAAATTTTTGACATAGGCTGTCTTAGCCCAAATAAATTAAAAGGTCTTCAGCGGGTAACTACTCAACATGTTTCAGAGGCTTTTACAAGTACATGTCTCTCTGAGTAGCGGCTCCTTGTCTAAGCTCAAGACAACCCACATATTAATAAATAAATATGAATGTGGCAAATGATGAATTAGCTAAATACGTGAAGCTTTGCTTGTAAATTGCAGAGCTTCACTACGAAAGAAGAATACCTGTCAAACAAACCATAATTACTAAATTTGTATAGTACAGGTTCAGATAAGAACAATTTGACTTACCCCTGAACCAATATCTACCCATTCTAGCTGGACAGCTTATCCTAGTTAAACCATCCGTCAGTGTTTAACTGAAGTGGAAACAAGCTGGGGCATTATATTCAGTCCCAGTGATTGTAAAATAACCAGTTGCAAATGGACCACCTGTATAAACCAAGGGAAGTCCTAACAAGGACTGGAACAATGTACATCCTGCACCCGAGATGTAAAACAAACTCCGTGATGACACCTACTCCTCAAACAATTAAGCTCTATTTCACTGCCAACCCTGAGTCAATGTATCAACGTAATGTGTCAGGTTTGTGACATTTGAGAAAATACTGTCAATTTTGAGTAATTTTTTAATATTGAGTGAATGTGCATTTAAGCATGTCAAAAAGTCATTAGCATTTATGCCAAAAACATGTTATCAAAACAACTTTTCTTAACAGGATTTTCAGTACAATTAGTCAAACATGTAACTGTCGTAGACCGCTGCTTGCTACCGATAGCCCCTAAAGTATCTGAAAGTGAATATTAAAACAGAAAGATGCCAAAAGACAAAGTTTAGTAGCAAAACAGACAAGTCTAAAAACTATATTATTGTGGCCAAACTTTCTAATAATCTTTGGATATTAACAGTAAAATTATAGGGCAAGTCAGAAAAGAATGAAAGTCATTTGTATTTAAGTCAAAAGAATGCAATGAAAATACTAACCAAATATCAAGTACAATTAGGCAAGCTAGTAACTGCCGTAGGCCGCTACTTGCTACAGATGGCCCCTTGGGGTTTAACCTAACAGAAACCAAGCTAGCCTAAAATGTCTGAAAGGTGCACATTAAAACAGAATGATGCCAAAAAAAAGAAAAATACGTGGCAAAACAGTCAAGTTTAAAATCTCTAAAATTATTGAAACCAAAGTTTCTAACCATCTTGGGATATCTACAGCAAAATTTGTAGAAATATTTGATAAAAAGTATATCGTTGAATCCTCTTGACTCACGTTTATTGTAAATAAATTTGGTTCTAGATTCAAAGTCCTGAAATTTAGAACAAATACGATCAAATCTCAAAATCTGTGACAAAAACGTATTATATCCAATAATATCCGAAAAATTACCGTCCGGGAAAAGATAAGTAACTACTTCAAAGTTAAACTCATCTATTTTGTGATAAACTTTAATAAAAAAACCTGTCATTAGTGATCTAAATATCCAAGTCCAAAAACAAATCTCTGAAACCATCTGAATTGTTATCCTCCAAAGGGATATCTTTTGGGTAAATTTCGTTAGCAATTTCTCTGAAATTTTGTCCATGAACACAAGCAATATCATCAATATATCTTGCGTTGTTTGATAATTAGAAAGTCCTTTTTCATCAATTTATCCATATACAAAAATTCAAGCCAGGTTAAATACAAATCTACCAGTAGAGGGGAGCAGTTAATACCCATTGGAATGCCTTTTATTTGTTGAAAAACCAATGGTCCGCATTGAACAAAAGTATTATCCAAAAGACATTTTATAGCATCTATCAAACTTTCAACAGTGAAAGATTCAACGTTACTTTTTGAATATTTATTGTGTGACCAATATGCTTTCTTTGTTTTTGAATTAATATATAAATATGGTTTACACTCCTTGGGAATCATGTTACGAACAAATTTAAATCTGAAACGGGACTAAATGCTTAGTGAATCAATAATTTTGTGTTTGAAAGGAATGCTGCAAAACATTTGATCTAATTTTTTTTCTTATAAGAATCTGGTTTCCGAATAGTTGTTGTGTAAGCGTACACAATTTCACAAAACGTTTGCGGAAATGTGTGTTCTGAATCAGTAAGACCCAAATATTCATTGATTTTTGTTATGTCTCGAAATGATAGTGCTTTAGGAGCTGTATATAATTGATCAATGCCATTGGAGAAAGCCTGTAGTAAATTTTGTACAAGGTCTTTTGTATCCACATTCCTACATTTCCGGTTTTGCCTTATTTTCTTTGTCCGTGACTTATTCTTCTTCTTTTCTTTTAATACCAGACTGATTATTATGAAAAGGTGTGTTACTGCTCTCAAGAGTTGCAAAGTCCAGATTCCTAACATCACAGAAGCTTAAAATTATGTCATTGAGTCCATAAAGAAAAGCTGAATTAAGGGTTTTAATCCAAAAATCTTCCATTTGTAATACTTTCCTTGTGTTAACATAACTGTCTTGGTCTCAGAAAATTTGGCTCTATGTAATCAATAATTTGTATCTGGCAATCCAAATGTGAATGTTCCGCAGAATTGAAATGGTTTCACAAAAATGTGTTTAACTTGATTTTTGATTGTAGTTTTATGACCATTTAATCTCTTTTTAACTAATTGAGTAGTTAGGCCCGCATATTGTGATTTACACTTGATACAGGATATCAAATAATTGATATTGGAAGATTCACAAGATAATACCAAATTTTCCGATCAGGGGTTTCTCAATTTGAATTTTTCTGTTAGTAATGTTACTGTGAAATTCTTTGTCCTTAATGAAATTTGACTTGCAGAATAGACAGTTACAATTTCCGTCAAAGTATATTCCAAAATCAGCGCTCGAGGCTAACGCTGAACCGTTTTCACTGTTTATCTCTCTGTTCATGATTGTTTTGGGTTTTAAAAGTAATTTTGAAAGCCCACCTTGCCATTCTTCTATAATCATGTCCCTAAACATTATCCTGGTTCGTCATTATTAAGTCCACCGAGTAACAAAATTAACAATAACAATAACAAAAGCAAGTCCAAATTGGTGCCAGACAAAAGACGTTACCAGAAATTCCAGTATGCTTTGGAAATCATAGATCGGGGACCAGCCTGTACAGACCTATCCACCAAGCATCAATGATTACTGTCTGGGAAAGGATAATTAACTACTTCAAAGTTAAACTAATGTTACCCTCGAAAGGGATATCTTGTGGGTAAATTTCTTTAGCAATTTCACTGAAATTTTGTACATTTACCTATCTATCTTAAAGCGGCCGTATACAACAAACCTATTTAACTGCATCAAATTCAGAACCATCTGGAGCATACCATTTCTTTAGGTCTGACAATAATTTGTGAAATACATTCATCTGAACAAGGTTCCTCTATTTCCATAATTTGCAAATGTAACAACTTCTCAGTCTCTTGATCAATTGGTTGTTTTTCTGTGACATTAAAACTTTTTCTGATTTGAAATTATTATGAAATGTTAACATTCTGAATGTGATTACAATCCAGGCTTGATAAAGTCATGTGTCCTCAGACAGAGGTTGTGGAATCCATGGGCCAGGAACGCCAATGCGTGTGCGCCTTTGTGTAGCTGGTCATCATTCACTCTGACTGGCAGTTTGTCCAACATTTTGTGTTACCAAAATAGCTGCTGTGCATAAGAGCGCTGGGTAACTGGCAAATTGCTGTCCACACTCGCTGTTTGAGGATCAACTGTGTCCCGTATCAGCTGATTCAGTCAAACATTTATTAGGCTCCCACAATTTTGGAGCCAAAAAAACGTATCCTTCCCGTGTTTGAATTGGTCTTTGCTCATCCCTTCACGGAAAACTACGTTATGAGAGCTAACATCTTTCCACATTTCTCCTCAGTGCAAATAGGTTTCACAAAATCGACAAAGCATCACAAACACCCTTTGTCCAAGGCAGGCCTAGAGACCGTATCGTCGCTAGCTGCACTAGCTTCCATTTTCTGCTTTTTACTGGTGGTTCAGCATAGTCATCGAAATACCCGCCAAAATACTAATGTTCACTAGAATCGTCAAACTAAGCATTCTCAATTGCTGACACTTTATCATCCACTTTGCTCAACCTCTTCTCTATGCGGCCGTATATGTGATTAAAATTTTTTGCCCAAAGGTGTATCCACAAATGGGGTGGTGCTGGAAGAAGCTGCCTACACAGAACCAGTGTCAATAACGTTCTCAGCCACCAAATCTTCTGTGGCACACACACAATTGGATGGTGGGCTCTTAGTTTTCTGTTTTGGTTTGGATATAGCTACCATATATTTAGCCTGGGCTACGGAAGCCTCAAAACCTTACAATGTAGCTTCTGCCACATATGCAGCCACAGACAGATGATCCTGATTCACCTGCCTACCTTTAAACCTTATGAGAAAAATATCTTTCAAAGAATGATCACATCTTATAAAGGTGCATATAGTAGAATTTCAAATTCAGACCGCCAATTTGCAGTCCCATCTTTGTTAATCCTCATTTAAGTTCCTGCCTCCAATTGATACCACTCCTATAAAGACCATATTTCCCATGTCCTTTGGGTGGTCTTAACAGAAAAAGTACATTGTACTTTGGTAATGAATTGAGGGATGACCAGTCTGTATTTGAATATGATCAGTTTGTTAAGTTGTTGAAGTTTTTTATTGATGGCATGTTAGATTTTGAAAATCCCGTCTCTAGACAGGCAATTGGTATTTCAATGGGTACCAACTGTGCACACCTTTTGGCCAATTCATATTTTATTTATGTTTTCCAATTATACAGGTCAAAAGATATCCAGCTAAAATGTCAAGGGAGTGGGAGTATAAAAGGCTGATTGAACAGCATAGTACCCATATGTTGATAGTCGTACCAGAATCAAGAGCTCCAACCAATTTTGAATAACAATTCAAAATATCTTGGTCAGCTGTGTGGCGTTGGTAAATATTTTGTGATAACATCATGCATGATATTACACAGAAGAGTCTGTCCGAAATTCCTGCCACAGTTTGTTTCATTTCTGTCCATAAATGCCAAACAAAAAACCTTTTAGTGTTGGATCATTCATGAGGAATGGAGATACAGAAACTAAACATAAATGACATCTTACACAAAATTAATCGCAGGCAAAGATTGGCAACAAAACTGGGAAAAAACGTTTGCAATGCCAATCTTCACTCACAGAGCTCTGATGTTATCCATTTATTCTGTGCAAGGTGGCAGAATTTACCGTGACCAGCATATCAGCCAATGCGTCAGTTCGATCGACCTTAAGGGTATCTCAAGGTCAACATTATCAACACTAAAAGAAACTCAAGAAGGCACTTTCCTACCAGTACTTAATAGTATCCATGGGCATATTCTCCATTACCATTCACCATTACCAAGATTTCAGCCAATACATAAGTTTCAATTTTCAGTCAGTTAAATCTGTAGAATCCATGCATTGACATTGGGAAAAATCTAGAAGCGGTTACGCTATACGCACTAATGTCTGTGTCCCATTACCCCGAGCCCCCAGACCTAGGACCATGAATGGTCAATGTTCATGGGAACTGTCCCACGTCTGAATCGCCAGGCTATGCTGTTAGTTTTCATAATGATATTTGATGGAACATAACGGAAATGAAGTGTGCTGCAGTGAGGGATCCTGCGTCTAAAATTCTGACATGAAAATATATATAAAACAAGAGGACTATGACAGCCCTGTGCTCAGCTGACTAACTTACCATATGACCTTGGAAATGAGGTAAAGGTCACTGACCTATTCTGAATCTAACTTTCATAGAGGGCCATCGCCATGTGCAATATCAAAGTCACCGTACAAATACTTCTCAGGTTATCATGCGATCAGTAAAATCCATGTTAGTGGTCCTGTGACCTTGAAAATGAGGTCAAGGTCACTAATTTACAGTATCAATATTTCCTAAATAGAGGACCACCAACAAGTTCAACATCAAGGTGCTACCTTCCACAGTTCTCAAGTTACAAAATGAAGAGTAAAATTTATGTAAGTGGCTGGATCCCAGTGACCTTGCGAATAAGGTTAAGGTCACCCATGTACTGTCTAAGTCTGGCCTTTGCTCAGGACAACCATCATGGTCAACATCAAGGTCCAAGTTCAAATAGCTCTCAACTTGTCAGGTGAACAGTTAAAATTTAGCAAGTGGCCCCATGACCTTGGGAATGAGGACAAGGTCAATTGTCCACTGTCTAAGTCTGGCCCTTATTAAGGACAACTAGCATGTGCAATATGAATGTCCTACCCTTAACAGTTCTCAAGTTACCCTATAAACAATGAATTTCATGCACCTAGCCTTGTGACCTTGGAAATGAGGTCCAGTTCACTCACTTACTGTACATGTATCAGCTACATACCTAGAAGTGTCCCTATAGAATTTCAAAGCAATTGGCTGAGTATATACAAGAATAAAGACTTTTGAAGATTTAGCTAAAAAATAAACCGAAAAATCATTAGAAAATCCAAAAATCATTGGCCTGTGACCATTGGAACAAACGTGGTAGATACCCACCCAAGGAACACTCCCACCAAGTTTGAAGTGAATCTAGCTGATTGTTTCGCAGAAGAAGTAAAAAATTGTCAATTACCATTGCAAACCCTATGACTTTGCAATCCCGTGAACCTTTGAAAATGCATGGCAGAAACTCACAAGAGGCACATACCCACCAAGTTTTAAGTGAATCTGGTTAACGGTTTTCAGATGAGGTTGAAAATGTAAACGACCATTGCATTTCCCATTGACTTACATAGTAAACAATAGGAATGTATGCACTGACCAACAAGTACCCAAATTGAAAAATTCGTTAAAAATCAGATATACAGCAACGCCACCTGGTGTACAACCTTGTGTGACCCTGCCACAAGGAACATATCCACCAAGTTTCGGCACAAGCTGGGAGATTTTTTGGAGAAGTCGAAAACAGCAAAAACGTGCAAAAATTCATAAAAAAATAGAAAAAAATTGCAGCGCCACCTGTTGAACAAATAAAGGTCTGGGAGTCCCTAGAAGTGTTCCCATGCAATTTCAAAGTATTTGGCCACGCGGTTTCGGAGAAGAAGATTTTTTAAAGATTTCCCCCGAAATGAACAAAAACATTCATTAAAAATCCAAAATTCATTGAACCGTGCCCACTTGAACAAGCCTGGTAGAAACCCACCCAAAGTACATTGCCACCAAGTTTAAAGTCAATCTGGACAACGGTATGGAAGAAAAAGTCAAAAATGTGAATTAGTATTAGAATGTCTATTGACTTACATAGTGATCAATAGGAAAGCTGCGTCGCCCGACTAGTACCCGAATTGAAAAAATCGTTAAAAATCAGGACTCCAAAGCAGTGCCACCTTGTGAACAACTTTGTTTGACCCTTCTACGAAAAACTTAGCCACCAAATTTCAGCTTAATCTGAGTGACGGTTCTGGAAAAAAAAAGTCGAAAATATTAAAAACACACCAAAAATAATAAAAAAAATAGGAAAAAATCGCAGCGCCCTCTTGTGAACAAATTAAGGGCTAGAAGTCCTCTGAGTGCCCCTGTGGGACATCAAAGCAATTGGGTGAGCGGTTTTGGAGGAGAAGAATTTTTAAGATTTCCTCCAAAAATGAACAAAAAAAAAAAAAACATAAAAAAGCAAAAATCACTAGACTGTGACAACTTGAACAAACTTGAGACCCACCCAAGGCACATACCCACCATGTTGGAAGTAGATCTGGCCAACATTTTTTGAAGACGAAGTTGAAAATGTGAATTGTGGATGACAGACGACGAATGACGGATGGGCTACGGACCCTCACAAAAGCTTAGCTGACTGACGAGTCAGCTGAGTTAAAAAGAAATTCATATGTCCATGCCTGTGCAAGAGCAAGAGTCTGTATCAGAGGCCATTGCGCTTCGCAAAAGAAGCCTTGGTTACTGCCTGAGCAAAATACTTATCAAAGCATCAAATACCATCCTGATAGTGCTTTGGAATACGCTTTGAAGCCCAAAACATTGAAAGCACCATTAGATTGGTTTTATTAAAGGGTAAAATCCACAGGTAGTGTCTCATTTGATTAGCAGTGCAAAGACTCACAAGCACTTGGCTGCTTCACAAACCCTTTGACCAAAGAGAAGGACATCGCCTGACGAGTTCCTTTTGACCTGTTACGTTACAGTGAGCGAAAAAAAAAAAACTTTTCACAAGGGAATATTTTAAAACGACACCTTGTGTAGAATCACCCCATAGGTCCTTCCTTTTTGTTCTTGTGTATCCAAAAGAGATATGAGCTGTTCAGAAACCAGTGTCCAATATTGCAGGTTGATAAGCAAATATCCTATTTCCAATTTCAAATGTGTCCCATTTACTCTTTTAAAGGAAATGCAATACATATTGGTAGAGGTAAAATACAGCGACTAATTAGTCCCATATAAAGTTGGTACTATGTCATAGATGCTGTGCATTAGTACATACATGTAACTACGCTTGACCGGAGATACAATTAGCCACTGACAAGTGCCCTCTGACTGCATTAGTTGCATGGGGAGCCAAATACTTTGCACGGGCATATAGTGAAAAACATCTGCATGATACATGTGTACATCCCTTTGACAAGGATTAATAGCACCCTTCTGCTGCACGTTCATATACTGAATACATGCCATTCTGAGATGATATATCCCATTTTGTGTAGGACCTCAACAAGAAAAAAAAGTTTGCAGTACCACCACCCAGCACGTGTCATGAGGTAAATGAGCAGAGACCTTCAATCAAATCTACAGAAATACCTTTCCAGCTTATGTTTGATGACCCAAAGCAAGCAATTTAACGTCGTGGGCAGAAATCAGATATATTACCTCATGCCACAAAAAAAAAAAAAAAAAAAAAAACTCCATGAATATTGCAGAAACGGCAAACGAATTTGCAAGAAAATAATGTATAAGTAAAAAATCTGCAACTGAAACCCATGTCGCTCATATAGTTATTAGTCAATTAGTTGTTTGTGACACTGTACTCCGATAATTTCTGCAACAGGCAGTGTGGTCTTTGCAGTCGGCGGCTGTAATATATTGCCTAACGTTGTACGTACTCAATGTGTGAGTCGGGACGTCATTGTGGACACACAAACTCTTGCTTGAAGGCAGATAAGTGGACTCTCTTCTAATTTTAACATTACATAAATTAATAGTGTCAACGAGAGCTCAATTATCTTTGTAAATTGATTGAGCAATGCAATATCATTAATTGCATTTTGAAACCGGTATCAAATTGTTCATAAATATCATTTTAGTTTCCAAATAGCACAAAAAACATGACCCATGTGCATAAATTCCAAACCCAACAATGACAGTAAAGATATTTCAGAGTTACTAAAGCATCAACATTCATTTTCCAATACCAATGTGAAGAAACAAATTTCACTCATACTTGAGACAGGCTGTCACCCATATAACGCAACTGGTGGTTTTAAACCGGTTCTCTAAACCTTTAAAATATTATTCATATACTACAAACTATAGTGTTTCCAAAACGTATAGGCCAAACCACTCAAAACCCAAGTTTTATTACTTCTGCCAAAAATAAAAAGAGACCTGGTAGGCCTACCCATTTTTCAGTTCCCCTGACTTGTCAGTCAGGTGAGTTTACAGTAAAAGAAGAAAGTAGAAAGTAGGCCGACATCGTTTTTGTGATATTTATGAATACGGAATATTATAAATATACTCTACCTGCATTATAACTATGAATCGAAGATCACAGCCCACAGCACAACATAGCCAATGAATGATTTATCGAATAGTACAGAAAAGCATGACTCATATTCATAAGTTTCAAACCCAGCAATGACAGTAAACAGATATTCCAGAGTCATCAAAGCATCAACTTTCATTTTCTAATACAAATGTGTAGAAACTTCACTCCTGACTTGAGACAGGGCAGTCACTCATATAAAGCAACTGGTGGTTTTAAACCGGTCCTCTCAAGCTTTGAAATATTCTTCATTAACCACAGACAATAGTATTTCCAAAACGTAAAGCACGCGATCGGCAAATATGACTTTAATATTTTTACTTTAGACAGTAATCAACACCATTCAAAATAGTTTTCGTGTGTTTGCAATATTTAGAAACCATCTCTGCAGTATTTGATACTCGTAATCATGACATTACACATCAAAATGTGCAATTGCATGCAATTCAATGATTGTGTCTTTTATGTTTTAATGTTTTTTTCTTAATAGGAAGCAGTTTCCAACATAGAAATGTGTATATTTACACTATTTGCATATTAAATGCTACATGCCACAGGGATCCGTTTTAAGCCACCTTTATATTATATATACTTAAATCACAAATTTTAGCGAGGGATAAGTTTTCCCGAATTTTCTCGAGTTGACACTGTTAGGGAATATCAAACCCGCGGAAATTTTGACAGATTTAAAGTATTAAAATCACAACACAAAAAAAATCTTTTACAGATACTTTATTTAGAATCTAAAAAAACCCTCCACACTCTTAAATGGGCCGATCTCATACTTTCAATACTTTATTTTTGGGAGTGTCACTCCTCGAATTAAAACTCCCGAAAATATTACTTGAACCTTATTAGGAAACATTCTGGACTCGGGAAAATAAATGATTGTATGCAATATTGGATTGTATAAACTATCTTAATCAATATATCAGTTTCTGATTATATACACTTTATTGATCTATCTAAAGTATCTCCCTCAATAAATTTGCATTGGCGTGATATAACTCTCATTTATGCTGATTATACAAATTCGATTAACACAGTCAACACGGATATTGATCGAACTTCCCTGGGATTTAAAGTCACGAAACTATTCCAAATGTAAACGAATCTCCAGAAATGTTCTTTTTTTTTAAATGGTGCTGCAAACACAAATAAAGACATTTTTATCGAGATATTTGTTTTATAAATAAAAAATAAAGACATAAATCTTCTCTGCTTGAAAACAGCATAAAGACGAAAATAAAGGCAGAATAAAATATTTTGGGTATTTTAATGCAAACCTATTTTTACACTGTTAATGTTTGCTGTTTATATAACCTTACACCATATTTTGATTGCAATAAACTAGTTATTCACTCATCAACTACCATAAAAAACGCGTGTCGGGGAACTTAAGGTTGCAAAACATGCTTAATGGTTCTCGCTTGATGACCCGTTTATAGATTCTTTTGGCTGCTGAAACTTTGAATTTCGTGGAATTTTAGTATTGGGTACGACTTTGGAGATTAATTGAAGTCTGGGATTAGACATAAGCGGTAATAATTTTTGGATACGGAGCGAATAGAGACTTAATTGCGCGTGCGCGCGTGTGTGTGTGTGTGTGTTCGTGCGTGTTTGTGCCTGGAAGGTGCGTATGTTTTCAGAACTGCACAGAGGATGCTGCACTGTTGATCAGTGTGTACCAAACAGCAGGGCGGAGAGAAAGACGAACTCGAAACAGAAGGGAAAAACTTATTTCATCCATTGGGTGGCTGTGTAGTGGTCCTGCAAAGGTCGAAAAATGCTAAAAGCGAGGGCTATTGTAGAAAGAAAATACGTATCAAACATGATTCCACTCCTCATGGCGGAACCCTATTAAATTTGAAAAATGTATTGTCAAAAGACAAAGATGCTACAGGCTGCTAGATTATAATTCAGAAACAAAGTGTCATTATTAAAGACAATACGCAACACGAACGAACGTGAAATCTGGATGAAATGTCAGCTGGCCCAGATAAGTTTAGAAGCAAAAAGAGCTGCATTAATTGTCTTCATTGGCCTTTTTTTTTTTTTTTTTTTTTTTTTTTTTTTTTTTTTTTTTTTGGTTTTTTTTTTTTTTTTTTTTTTTTTTTTTTGGTTTTTGTTTTTTGTTTTTGTTTTTTTTTGTGTTTTGTTTTGCTTTGTTTTTTTTTCTGTTGGAAGGACTGAATATATATATATATATATATTGATTTATTCAGTATCTTCCTTGGCCATATTTGGCTCTTTGTTTTGAAAGACTGAATATATATGTATATTCACAAGGCTAGGCCTTGTCACACATGTACATGGCAGGATATGTGTGCAATTTTATACCACCTTTGTAGAGCCCCAAAAGACAAATTCAAAATTTAGTTCTCCAGATTCCTTTATTTTGGGGGATTGAGGCAATAGGGCAGGACGTTCGGGGCCTCAAAATATCAATGTTATCTTTTGCCAGCACCTCGACTCCAAATATGAATTGCACACGGCCTTACACGGCAGCTATTCCAGTACCTTTCTTTGCCACTGCTGCGCAAAAACTCAAAGTTATGATGTCTTACGGACGCAGGAAAAACCAAATTACATTTAGACTTAATTGACGTACTTAAGATTTATATATGGGATATATGGGTGGACGGGCTTTGAACAAGACTCACAGTTCTCACGTCCACAATACCTGTTTGTTTTATCCTCTATATAATACATGTGTTCAAAACTCCAGTAGCTCCATGCTCCAATCTTAGATGTGAGGAATCAGAAAAAATTATAATTTTTTTTAAAAATGATTTTCAAATTCAGAAAGGAAACTTTCTTTAAGATTCCATGTGTAACAGTTCCATAACCTCCAAATTTGCAGTGTTTATAAAAAGCTACCAGTTATTAGTTCTTACTGGTTAAATATGCTCCAGACCAATATAGGTGGCACAGCTACAAGTCCAAGTGTCTGACAATTTTCCCTGAATATTTTAATTGAACTGTATCTGGACTGATAAAAACATTCAGATTATTGGTCCAAATGACTGATAAGCAAAAACAACTTTTTACCATCACTGAATTTGCTCAGTATTTATCCATTCTTCTCACATAGTGGTATCATAATCGGCTTATGGATTAATTCATGTTATTTTACAAATGTATACCAAATTTCAGAATCGATTGATTCCTGCATGCTGGAAACAGTCTTTTGAAACAGGAAACAACTGGCTGTTCGTTTATGCACAGCACGCAGTCCCCTTCAGCACTGATTAAAAAGTTAAATAGAGAGGCATTTATTTAATGACTTGGGTACACGGTAACAGTGGCTATTAATTCTTTTCCTTTGTCTATTGGGCATAGTGGCCACCCTGCTGTTCCTCTCAGCATAATACGAACAATGCATATATGATGGAATAGATAAAGGCTTAATCTGGATCCCCTCCCTGCTCATAGTACCTGAGTGGTCTTTTCACCTACTAGGGGAATGGAGCTCTTCTGCATTCAAAACTTGTCTCCAACTTGTGTATATCGACAACGTACATATTTATATTTTGCCGTGTTTTAACAGTTTGCCTTACCAGTATTTCCCATGCATTTTTGGTGAAAGACACTTTATTTTGCGGTGGTACAACTTTTACGTACATTCTCCATTGAGCAAAATACCCATTATTTTGCATTGTCGTAAAGTTTATGGCTGTAACCCTAACATAGAAGCTTTAGGACAGTAATAACGAATTTTGAATGCCCTTATTTTATTGTTGCCGTGCTCTTGCTGAAAGTTTGGAATGAAAGCACAAGAGGAAACTGTTTAGGTTAATGTGTCTCTAGAGTTATATGTTAGGTATGAAGATGTTGATTCAGTCTTTATGCTCATTGATAGGATCCGAGGTGACCCAAGTGTATGCTTCTTTTCAGCCTGTACACCACGACGGTGGGGTTTGGGATGTCTGAAGCGATGCAATTGTAAGGAGCCATCGGATGTGTGCAACACAACAAGCGGCTACTGCCGTTCAGGATGCAAAGAGGGTTATGGTGGAGAAGCCTGTGACCAATGTGCGTCTGTAATTAATTTGAGAAACTAGTGATAATTATAACTTTGGTATAATATAATTTAATTTGTTAGACTGAATTTTCTATATGCACGCTTTATCAAATGCTTTCCCTGTATTAGTTTCATTAGTTCTGCATATTTATTTGAGAAGCTAGTGGTAATTATAACTTTGGTATAGTATAATTTAATTCGTTAGATTAAATTTTACACATGCACGCTTTGTCAAATGCAATCACTGTATTAGTTTCATTAGTTCTGCATCACTTTTAACAGAGCACCAAGAACCCATGTCATTTGCTTCTGAACTCAGTTGCATGAGCGTTTTAAAGACCAACATGACCAATTTCCTGAGGATTTGAACGATTCTGTTACTGTACGCATTTAATAAAACAGTTTGAAAGTGTCCCATGTGCAATGACAAGTAGAATCCTGCATACCAACAGTATTGGAAGGCATTGTTTGTGTATTCTGTTGGCTGTATCTGTCCGTTTTTGAGAGACTAAGGGAAGTAAAAAGTTTTAAAACCCCACCGGTGTCAAACAGGCATGCTTCTCTGACGGCATATAAAATGTTTGCAAGCAAACTTCCATGTGTATAAGGCAAACAATTGATTTAATACCTAGCCAATAGCCACCATATAGTCAAGTTACCTAATATTAACAATCACACTGGCACCCTACCAAGACAAAATTTAACCTATAATTATAATTATTACCAGGTGGATTTAAAGCAAACGGCAACTGATAGATCCCAAGATAGAAAACAACTGGGCGAGTGTAAGAAAGGAATTAGTCGCCAAACCCATTTAGATAGTTTTCAGATATGTATTAATTTGGAATGTGTGATCTGTATGCAAACTGATGTACTATCCATCGATAGTCCCATATTCACGTAGTTTATAAACATCATTTCTGCTTGCAGATGTCTCAAGAAGGGAAACAGGACTGGAAAAGCGCACCCGGTCCAGGACTTCAGATAACAAGAAACCCAAGGACACATATGTAGATTTGATATTTGGTTTTGTGGGAACTGCAGTGGTCGTCATCATTGTTGTTGGCACTATTACCGTTCATATGGTATTGGAATGACAGGGTAGACTTCTGTTTGATCCTAAGCAAACAGCCTAGTGATATATCTGTCATTCATCCATCTGCCTATCCACAACTCTCCTTTTCATTTTTTTTCTCCTCAAAATCCGTCTGGCAGATCTGCTTTGAACTTGATGGGAAAGAACCTTGTATAATGTTCATGATTCATAAATGACACGGAGCCGATGTACACTTTATTTCTTCTTTTGCTGTCAATGCAACTGACTGACAAGTCAGGAAAACGAAAAAGTAGCATTCCTACCATGTTTCCTGGTATCTTTGTTGCAAGTGAACAATTTTGGGTCTTAAGTGGCTAGACCTATATGTTTTAGATTAAAAAAAACCCACAAAAGTCTGTCGTTAATGAAGAATATTTTAATGATTGAGAGCACCTGTTTAAATCCACCTGTTGCTTCTTATAGGTGACTAACTGTCTCAGGCCAGGGTTGAAATTTATCTCTTTGCATTGTTATTGAAAAAGGGATGTTGATGCTTTGGTAATATTCTTGAATCTCTGCCTTTTGCTGTAATTAATTTTCCATTCATTGTTGGGTTCAAATGGCAAGTTGTCAAGTTTATTAGTATCCCATATTCATTTCATAACTGTTTTACGGATGCAATATAACAGTAATAAATACATAAAAGTAAGGTCTAAGAAAAGTTAATAAAAAGACACGTTAAAATGTTTGTTAAGATCATATCAATTTCAAATTATTCATTCGACTGGATTAGGTATACCAGAAAGCACACATTATCACAGATGACCAGATACATAAGAGGATCAAACTCAAGATATATATGAAAATATATATATATATATATATATATATATATATATGTATATATACATATATATGTATATATATGTATGTATATGTGTATATATGTATATATGTATATATATATATATGTATATATATATATATATATATATATATATATATATATATATATATATATATATATATATATATATATATATATATATATATATATCACTATTATTTTGTTTTTGCTCCAGGCAGAGGATTTGGTTTTCAGAAAAATAAATAAATGAATAAATAAATAAATAAATAAATAAATAAATAAATAAATAAATAAATAAAAAAATTCCAAAGTTGGCCGTGGACACCCTTTTCAAGTAGCTTTGGTATGACTTGATAGATATATATATAATAACTTCACCTATATAAACTTCAGACTTGGCGGGGTTGAATCTTTTGTGGGTTTCCTCCTGAGTTTGTGTAAATAGTCATGTTTTAGTATTTTTTTACATTAACTTTTTCCTATCATGTTCTAATCTTCTTAAGAAACCTCGCACAGTTTAACCAATTGCTTAAGTTCACACAGACATCTATGCATCCATAAGCTTTAAATTGTCGTCCAGGTGAAGCTGTATCAATTTGCTACTTCTTAAAAATTATTGTGTTTCGCTTTTTATCACTTGTTCTCCCAAGCCATATGTTATGTTCTTTTAAATTTATTTTTGCAATCTCTACCAAATTTTTTCACTACAGGGTGCTGTTGTCATTTTCTTGTTAACTCTTTCATCGATGCATTTCTACCTACATGTAAGTTAGCCTCTGATAGCCCCATTTCTTAGCATATTTTTCAACTATTTTGACCAATCTGATTCTTTATTTTGTATCTGAAAAAGTTGCCATGGTATTTATTTCAACCTCCCAGCACTAGCAATATATATCAGGGTTTTTATTTTGCATGGTCAGTTTCAATGTCACTTTCAATGTCAAAGGTCACACCCCTTGGCAGCTATTTTGAATATAAAGACCTAAAACACATATGGCAAGTGATGCATCGGATTTTGCTTTTTGGTCCATCTGAGAATTTATTCATTTTGGTTCCATTAAATCAATTATATATATATATATAAATATGAAATGCAATAGATGATACATATACATAGTTTTTCCCTAGTGGTACAAAGGAATTTATGTCAAATTTGTCAGCTACAGGTTACAAACCCTTTCATCTATTACAAACCAACATTTCATATCTAAAAGTTAAATGTTTAAAACAAATTCATTTCAAATGTCATAAAAACTTCTTACATACACCATTCGTGCACTTTTTAGTAAGATCAGTTTTGGGGTCTAAAGTTAGAAGGTCATTTGAAAGGTCAAATGTCACATTATTTGGTAGCCATCTTAGAATTCGACTACAGTCCCATCCTGCAGCTTACAGACAATTCGACTGCAATAACTTTCTGTTGTGAAAGTTCAAAATTATCAACTAAAAACAATGGCACTGCTATGTGTACATGTAACCATTCTTGCAGTTATGACAACAGCAAATCTGACATATGGGCTCGGTAATGGCAGATGTTAGGTCCTTGTTTATTGTTAAACATTAATAGGAAAGTACCAATGGTGTATCTTGATGTCTTTAATTTTCATCTTGAAGGTCAACTGACATTTTGTCTTATATTTGGTGGATCCTATGCCAATGGTAACTATTAAACGCAAATGAAAAAGTACTTAAGATTTCTTTTGGTGTTCTTAATGTTGAGCCTGAGTGATCTAGCAAAGTCCAAATAACATATATCTTGGTAATGATGGCGTCTGTTGCTTTCATTCAAGAAATAATGACTCACTAATTGTATGTGCGAAGATTGATGTGGCCTTCAATGATGATAGTTTGAAATAATAAGAAACTTGATGTTACTTAGAAGGTCAGAGGTCCACTTCAATCTGTATCTCGAATGTTCGCTGTGCACAATACTGTCTGAGTCTTCTCTTGAAGTGTTATTTGTATCTCTGAAGTCAAAGGCATCATCGTTGGCTCTTGAAAATAAGCGTTACTATTACTTATTTTATTACTCCAACTCATGTCACATATATTTCTTAACATGATAAGTTACTGCAATTAAACGATACGCCCATGTCCAAAATCAAAACCTCTTGCAAGAAATGGTAATATAGTGCAGGGTACGATACACTTGTATTGCATGATCATCCATGCAGTATAACATTATATATTGTACATTTTGCCCAATCATCTTTGTCAACCAGCTTACTTACCTAGTCTGCCTGTGTGTTTAAATCTCTTGGGATCCGGTTGATAAAAATGATTATATTTGCTGATTTACACAAATTTGCAACGCTTAAGGCCAATCCATGAAGCTTCATTTTCATGCTTACCCCTCCACAATCTTTCATACATTGCCACTATCAGTATACCACTGAACTACCTGTCTACTGATATTTGTCCCCAGACTGCAAAGTATGTTTTGCATTGAACTCGATTCCCGCCAGGTGGAGCTATGAGCACTTTCATGACAAATCCAGTTTCCGTGAACAATCAAAGGGGATTTAGTCTGATTACTGCCACAAATAATACCCTGGCCACTATATGCAACATCTGATGCATCACTGTATACATATGCATCAAAGTCTGCTCGAACTTTCGAATTTTCCTTCCATCACACTTATCCATGGCCACTAAGTTTTCGTACCAGAAGATGAGTTCTAAAATACAAGAGGCATCAAGTACGATCTTATCTTTCCATTATTTGCGGCTTTCAACAGCATGAAAGATAAATTGCGTGTGAAATTTCATCTTATTTTCCCAGGACACGATGCATTCATGCTAATTTTCCAGCTATAATCGCCAGAACTGCAACTGGAACTTCATTCAGCTTCCCGAATATTAAGAGTTCCCTAACGCTGGATCTTACACTGTCGATTCTGTGGGTTGATATTGAAATTTCATTGTCTTCAAAATTCAACTGGTGGCTTAGTCATGACAGAGACTGTGTCAGCTCTCAAAGGCATTTTTCGGCACTTTCAATGAAGCCCAACAAACGTAGATCGTTTCTAACTGTATCTGCCTGTTGTTCCCCTTTGGTTTCATCCTTGGAACCCCCAATACCATCGTCTACATACTATAGGCACCTGATATCCTGTGACCTCCATTTTGTGACCAGAGGTTTGCAGATTTTTGTGGACAAGTAAACTGCCGTTGACAGCCCAAACAGAAGAACTGTGAACACAAAATATGTTTTCATTTGCTCACACCACCATTTGAATCCCAGATATGTGTGAAACTGTTCTTGTATCTCTAAATGATGATATGTGGATTTGATATCAAATGAGAATACAAAGGAGCCATTGTCAAATATGCTACGACCATTGATATGTCTTCCATTTTAAATTTGTGCTTGTGTAATAAAACGTCTACATAACTTAAGTCAAGTATAAATCGCAATTTCCCAACTGTATTTGCTTTCAGTGAAAGTGGGTTCACCAAGTATGGCTTTTTCTGAACAATCTTTATGCAGCCCTTTTCTACTGAAGCCCTTATTTCTATTGAGACAAGGTCAACATGATTTTTGGCAGACACGTTAGTTTTGAATTTCGATCTTCTCAGTTAACAAAAAAAAAAAAAAAAAAAAAAAAAAAAAACAACAAAAAAAAAACAAAAACAAAAACAAAAACAAAAACAAAAAAACAAAAAAACAAATAAACAAAAAAACCAAAAAAAACCCCGGAAGTTTGTAACCTTCGGAAATAAAACTAAGTATAAACTTGGATTCTGCTACTGTTTTCTAAAATTCTATGCCCTTGCCTAATCTACCGTTGCAAGTTAAAACATATGCTCGTTTGTCATTGTTTGAACAAAAAGTATACTTAATTGTCCCCTCTGTGCTTGTGGTAATTCTGCCAGTGCAATGCGCTTTAGCAGCCCACATTGAGTTTTCCAGTGGCCAAATTGATCACACAGAAAACACATGTCCCTTAACTTGTCATGTGGCAGTCCCTTGGCAGCCACACCTCCATTTCCCATGTTGGCGCTGGTTCCCATATCTGTTTGGCATGAATTAATTTTCTGCCCCTTTGGGTGCCTTTCTTTTTCGTCCAAGACAGTTATGTTAACACAAGGAAATTATTACAAATGGAAGATTTTTGGATCAAAACCCTTAATTCAGCGTTTCCTTATGGACTCAATGACAGAAATTTAGGCTTTGGTGATGTTAGGAATTTGGACTTTGCAACTCTTGACCGTAGACACACACCTTTTCATAATAATCAGGCTGGTATTCTAAGAAGAAGAAGTCATGGACAAAAAAAATCACGGAAAAACAGGAAATGTAGGAATGTGGATACAAAAGACCTTGTCCATAATTTACTACAGGCTTTCTCCAACGGCATTGATCAATTACATACAGCTCTTAAAGCACTATCGTTTCGAGACATTACAAAAATTAATGAATATTTGGGTCTTACTGATTCAGAACACACATTTCCGCAATTTTTTTGTGAAATTGTGTACGCTGACACAACAACTATTCCGAAACCAGATTCTAATAAGAAAAAAATAGATCAAATGTTTTGAAGCATTCCTTTCAAACACAAAATTGTTGATTCACTAAACATTCAGTCGCTTTTCAAACTGAAATATGTTCGTAACATGATTCCCAAGGAGTGCAAAATAAAAGATACCCCCATCATTTCCTATAAATATGGCAACAATATTGGACAAAGTATCATGAATTACAAGAAATTTCTGACTTCAATTACTCTTGAAGATATCACAACGAATCAAAATTGTGACTGTATGTCTAACAGTAAATATTCTAATTTTGTTGATGCATACCACAAACATGTATTTACAGGTAATTTGGACATTATACATAATTCAAGTTTAAAAGAAATTATGAAAAAAGGTACAAAATTTCAGATGTGTACCAAGTTGAACATTGACAATATTTTTCAGGATACATGTGATGCATTTGATTCCTGCTGCATGAAATGGGCAAAGAAAGAAAAAATTGAATTTCAGAAATTTGAAGGATGGTTATGAAACTTGAAACGAGTCTTTAGAAATAGAATTTATCATTACAAATCCCACATTAAGAATTTCAATACGGTTAATCTAAAACAACCTGAAGTTTCAAAAGCAGTCAAAGAGCTACAAGAAAGATTTATAGTCACTAACATAGATAAGGCAGGGAACAATTTTGGGATCATCTGCTAAAATATTATCTGGATATTTTGAAAAAAGAACTTGGTATAAACAATTTCTCAGACCTAAAAGGAAATTACGTTTATGAATTACACAAACAATCCATTAATAATTTGATAGATACATATAACGATGAGATGAAAAGGAATTTTAATGTACAAATTTCTGAAGAGGACTCCTCTATTCCACTTTTGTTCTGGATACCCAAATTACATAAAAAACCCTTTTAAATCTAGATTCATAGCCGGTGCTGCAAAAGGTACAAAACAATTATCAAAAGAAGTATCATTGTGTTTGACTGCAATTAGGAACCATTTTCGTAAAAACTGTAATGCAGTTTCTAGAAACTGTGAAATAAATTGTTTTGGGAGTATTAGCAATTCTTCCAAGTTTGTATCTAAAATCAAAGATGTAAAAACAAAAAATATCAAATGTTTTGATTTTTCTACACTGTACACAAATCTACCCATAGATGAATTCAAAAGTTCTCTTTCAGAATTAATAAGCAAAATGTTTATACATAATGGTAAACCATACATTAATATCAATTCATACACTAATAAAGCATATTGGTCACATAATAAATATTCAAAAAGTAACGTTAAGTCTTACACTGTTGAAACTTTGATAGATGCTATAAAATTTCTTTTGGATAATACTTTTGTTCAATGCAGACCATTGGTTTTTCAACAAGTATAAGGCATTCCAATTGGTAGCAAATGCTCCCCTTTACTGGCAGATTTGTATTTAACCTGGCTTGACTTTAAGTATATGGATAAATTGATGAAAAAGGACTTTCAAATGGCTACAAAATTATCAAACAACGCAAGATATATTGATGACATTGCTTGTGTAAATGTACAAAGTTCAGTGCAATTGCTAAAGAAATTTGCCCAAAAGATATCCCTTTGGAGGGTAACAATTGAGATGGTTTCAGAGATGTGTTTTTGGACTTGGATATTGAGGTCACTAATGACAGGTTTAGTATTAAAGTCTATCACAAAATAGATGAGTTTTACTTTGAAGTAGTTAATTATCCTTTCCCGGACAGTAATATTTCGGATACTATTGGATGTAATAAACTTTTGTCACAGATTTTGAGATTTGGTCGTATTTGTTCTAAATTTCAGGAATTTGCATCTAGAACCAAATTTATTTACAATAAACTTGAATCAAGAGGATTCAAAGGTGTACTTTTGATCAAATATTTCTACAAATTTTGCTGCAAATATCCCGAGATGGTTAGAAAGTTTGGCCTCAATAATTTTAGAGATTTTAGACTTGCCTGCTTTGCTACTTAATTTTATCTTTTGACATCATTATGTTTAAATGTTCACCTTTCAGACATTTTAGGCTAGCTTGTTTTCTGTTAGGTAAACCCCCGGGGGCTACAAGTAGCGAGAAGCGGCCTACAACAGTTACATGCTTGCCTAATTGTACTTGATATCTGGTTAATATTTTCATTGCATTCTCTTGACATAAATACAAAACACTTTCATCCTTTTCTGACTTGCCCTATAATTCTACTGTTAATATCCAAAGATTATTAGAAAAATTTGGCCACAATAATTTACAGTTTTTCGACTTGTCTGTTTTGCTACTTAACTTTATCTTTTGGCATCTTTCTGTTTTAATATTCATTATCAGACACTGTAGGCTTACATATTTTCTGTTCGGTAAACTCCCAGCTACCGGCAGCAAGAAGCGGCCTACGACAGTTACATGTTTGCCTAATTGTACTTAGAATCCTGTTAAGAAAAAATTGATTTGATAGCATGTTTTTGGCATAAATGCTATTGACTTTCATTCTTTTCTGATATGCCTAAATGCACATTTACTTAATATTAAAAAAATTACTCAAAATTGACAGTATTTTCTCAAATGTCACAAACCGGACACATTAAGTTGACACATTGACTCAGGGTTGGCAGTTAAATAGAGCTAAATTGTTTGAGGAGTAGGTGTCATCATGGAGTTTGTTTTACATCTCTAGTGCAGGATGTACATTGTTGCAGTCCTTGTTAGGATTTCCCTTGGTTTATACTGGTGGTCTAGCTGCAACTGTTTATTTTACAATCACTGGGACTGAATGTAATGCCCCAGCTTGTTTCCACTTCAGTTAAACATTGGCGGATAGTTTAACTAGGATAAGCTGTCCAGATAGAATGGGTATATATTGGTTCAGGCGTAAGTCAGACTGTTCTTATCTGAATTTGTACTATGCAAATTTGGTAATTATGGTTTGTTTGACAGGTATTCTTCTTTGATATGAAGCTCTGCATTTATGAGCAAAACTTCACGTATTTAGCTAATTCCTCAATTTCCACGTTCATATTTATTCATTATTATGTGGGTTGTCTTTGCTGAATATTAAGCTTAGACAAGGAGCCGCTACTCATAGAGATATGTACGGGTGAAAGGCTCCGAAACATGTTGAGTAGTTACCCACTGAAGACCCTTGAATTTATTTGGGCTAATATAGCCTATGTCAAAATTTTACAGAGGAATGTGTGCAATATGGACAATAGTACTTGTGTGTATATAAGTTAGACAGGGACAGGTTAGCTTATGGAGAGTAAAGAGTTCGGACTGCGGAATACGGTAATGACTACGAGGAAGTGGTTTTGGACAAAAAGACACAAATACAATAATTAAAAGCCTTATTTTCTCAATAGAAATTATAACCAATTCATATTTTAAAATAATCTATAGGATAGCGATAATTAAATTATATATATATATATATGTATATATATATATATATATATATATATATATATATATATATATATATATATATATATATATATATATATATATATATATTTCATTATTGTTTTCCGTAGAAACTGCCTATATGGAAACCAATCAGCCTAAGCGGCGCTGGTAGTATACTTATCACCAATTAATGGAGGCATACATTGCTGTCGAAGAAGATGCATTGTCGTTATGAAAAGCATCTATACAGTATGCAGTGCCACTGACAACCCTAAGAGATAAAGTGGTTGGGACAGTTTCCAAAGTTGTTGTCAAAACCCGGATCCGATCAACTATTTTGATTAATGCAATGACTTTATTGGTCATTTGATTTCACAATTATACATGCGTAGTTATGCTGACTTAGTTTTTTTTTGCGGTGATTTTATCGCAAGAACTGGAACCTTGTTTGATATTATTGATGATATGGATAGAATACCCGAAAGACAAGTACTTGATATTAATCGCCAAAATATACATGGCAAGGCTTTAGTTCAATTTCTAAAGGATACAAAACTGTGTATGTTAAGGGGTATGTTTTGCAACGAATCAAACAACTTTACTTCTATCTCAGGTAGAGGAAAATTGGTTGTTGATTACTTATTTACTCCCCATGATTGTTTTCAGTATTGCGTAAATTTTATAGTGGATTTCCTGAACGCTCTTTTACAGATGTGTGGCTCTGTAATGGGACGTAATATCCGTCTTCAATTCATTTTTTAACCTGTCTAGTTGATAGCAATGTGGTTGATATGATTTGGCACTCGTGCTCATGATATCAGTGTTAATTTTGTTACTTGCCAGACATTGTTACATACATGGTGAATGTTCTTGTTCTTCCGGCAAGTGTATTACTGTCCTTCAATTCTACATGATTCTCACTTGTTCATTATATTAAATTGAACTCATGTTGATTTGTTACATTCTCAAAATGATCCACTATCCTATAAATACTCTTGTTACATGTGCAAGCTCTATTTTGCTAAATATTCAACGTATGTGTATTGTTCCCTGTAGACTTCAACTCCACATGCAGCTGGCATTTATTAATACATTTGGTCTGCCTGTACTTCGGGAAACTATTTATCATTCCCTGACGTTAAAATATAACTACAGGGGTGTCGTGCACCTCAAACGTTGTTCTGTTTATATCTATACTAGTGTGCTACTAGTTGTATATTTGTTCACTCAGGGTGTACTTATAACTATAATTATTGTGACGTGCTACAAGCTCCTGGCGTGCCTGGTAAAGTTTTCATCCACTTGATGTCCATTATGTGTGTAGTTCGGGTACGTGTATATACATCTATTGTTAAACAATGGTATGGTCCAGTTAAAGTCGCTTACATTTTTTCCCTTGCGATACTGCTGTGTGCTCTTATATATTTTTTGTGTTATCTCTGTATTTTCGTGTCATTCGTTTTGTTACTATGGGATACCGTCCAAATCTTTCCGTACACATATTATATAAGCCATAAACTTCACCATACATCCACCTACTAACCCCTTAACGCACATCCAGATAAACCCTTGTCTACTGCCACCATCCTCTGGCCTTTAAGCATTCATTCCACATTCACAGCAGCCCATTTTTAATGCAGTTTCTTTCTTCCCTCCAGTCATCCCTTATGGGGATTAGCATCGATCAGTATAGAGTGGCAACTGGACTCTTTCACAATTATTGGTCAACCCCCTGAAAATATTTCTGTCCCAACTACACTACCAAAACCGAAGAAATTCTTTCTTTTTACAGGTTACATGTAAATTGCAAAAATGTACATTGTTACAATACCCACAAATTAAGTCCAACATCATTAGAATCGGATGGAAATCGGCCGATTTATGGCTGAGTGAAACATTCAAAGGGCCAGATGACATTGACTTTTGACCTTTAGGGGTCCCATGTAATTTCCAAAATCTGCAGTGTTACAATAGCTATAATCTGAGCCCAATATGATCAAAATTGGATAAAAATTGACCAAGTTATGGCTAGAAAAAAGCCACCTTCGAAAGTGGCCTTTTACGTTGAAGTGACCTTTGACCTTGAGATGACCTCAACCTGAAGTGAACCTTGACCTTTAAAATGATATTTTGACCTAAAATTGGCATTTGACCTTGACATGACCTTTGAACTTGACATGACCTTGACATTTGAAATGACCTTCCCCTTGCTATGATCGAACTCCTATAAACTTGGAACTAAATTGACTTTAGTATATAAGATATTGAAGATCTAAAACTTTAATTAGACCTCATTTGCATAATTTTGAAAAGTATGACCTTTCATGATAAAAGCATATTAGGATTCAGCTGATATACTTAAAGCGTACAGAAATTTTCAAATGATTTTTTTTTTGGGGGGGAGGGCGGTGCATAGATTACATGCGTTTAGTTGTGTGATTATAACGTTGCAAGTGGTGTAAATTGATGAAAATAGGAATTGAATCACCAGCTATCCTTCGGTACATGTACTGAATGTTTAATCAATTAAACAGTTACTATACAAAAACGTTTTCTTGCATACCATGTACATGTATAAGTGTCTATGGTGCTGAGCCGAACACAACAAGTGCACAGTGTTCCAAAGGATCCTCCGACACAATATACGGAAGAAAGCTATAGGCCTACAATTATACAGGATGTCGGGATGCACAAAAAATGATATGTTCTTGGGCCCTGTGACCTTGAAAATAGGTCAATGTCAAAAGGCATACATGACATACATGCCCGTGGTATGATGCATCTCTCGTATAAATTTCATTATTACAGTATATCTTAGGCTTCTAGAGATATGCTCCCGGACGGACGGATGTCTCTAGTATGATACACTTATGTAGAAAACCTTGACTCATATTCATAAATATCAAATCCAACAATGACAGCAAAGATATTCCAGAGTTACCAAAGCATCAACGCTCATCTTCCAATACCAATGCGAGGAAACAAATTTCACTCCTGACTTGAGACAGGCATTCACCCACATAAGGCAACTGGTGGTTTGAAACCGCTCCTTTAAACCTTTGAAATATTCTTCATTAAATACAGACTACAGTGTTTCCAATATATATAGGCCAAACCACTCGAAATCCAAATTTTATTACTTCTGCAAAAAATAAAAGGAGAATTGATAGGCCAATGACTATTTTGGTTCCTCTGACTAGTTCGTCATCTGACTTTATAGCAAAAGTAGAAAGTTGGCCCACATCGTTTTTTGTGATATCTATGAATCTGGAACATTATTTAATTAATAAGTTAAGTGATTGAATCACTGTTATAGATTATCAAATACAAGGAGCAGACTTCTACAAGTACCTCACTAAACAATCGAAATATCTAGCAGTAGTATGATACACTTACGTAGAAAGACATGACCCATATTCATAAGTATCAACGGAGGGACAGGGCCCCTATGCCTACTGACTCTATGCCCCCTATGCAGAAGAAAGCAATACAAAGTATACAGCATGTCTGGATGCACAAATGATACAGAAAAACATGATCCATATTCATTAATTCCAAACCCAACAATGACAGCAAAGAGATTCCAGACTTGCCAAAACATCAACATTTCTCTTCCAATACCAATGTGAAGAAACAAATTTCACTCCTGACTTGAGACAGGCAGTCACCCATAAAATTAGGCAACTGGTGGTTTTAAACCGGTCCTCTCAACCTTAGAAATATTCATCATTAACTGCAGACACTAGTTCTTTTCCAAATGTATAGGCCTAACAACCGAAAATACAAATTTCAATACTTCTGCCAAAAAAGGGGGGGACCTGTTAGGCCTATCACCTAGTTTTAGTTCTCCCGACTAATCGGTCAGCCAAGTTTACAGCAAAAGAGTAAAGTAGGCTTACATCGTTTTTGTGATATTTATGAATCTGGAACATTATAAACACACTCTACCTCCAGTATAACTATGAGTCGGAGAAGAAAGCCCACAGCACAACATAGCCAATGAAATAATTTTCAAATAGTACACAAAAACATGATCCATATTCACTAATTCCAAACCCAACAATGACAGCAAAGAGATTCCAGACTTTCCAAAGCATCAACATTTCTCTTCCAGTACCAATGTGGAGAAACAAATTTCACTTCTGACTTGAGACAGGCAGTCACCCATAAAAGGCAACTGGTGGTTTTAAACCGGTCCTCTCAACCTTAGAAATATTCATCATTAACTGCATCGCTAGTTCTTTTCCAAATGTATAGGCCTAGCCACCCAAAACACAAATTTCTTTACTTCTGCCAAAAATAAAAGTTGATATGTTCTTGGGCCCTGTAACCTTGAAAACAGGTGAAGGTCAAAGCCAATAAATGGCGCGCATGCCCTTCGTATGATGCATCTCTGGTATAAATTACAAAATTCCATCTCTAAGGGTTCTAGAGATATGCTGCCAGACACACGGAAATTGATATGTTCTTCGGCATTGTTTCCAAGGTCAAAATCATTATAGCGCACATGCCCGTGGTATGATGCATCTTTGGTATAAATTTCATTATTCTATCTCTTACATAATTAGGGTTTTAAAGATATGCTCCCGGACAGAGGGACGTCTCATTTGCAACTTAAAAGCTTTATACACTATACCATACCGACACTGGTATAAACAGGTAAATAGTAATACATTTTTAGCACCATAAAGCTGACTGAAGGTGTTATGAGGTAAAGTGTGCGAATGTATTAACTGGAAGCCACCTCTTCCACTATTCTGTAAGATTGAAAAGAAAGAAATCCTGCAAAAAGTGAGTATGATCATGGTTTTCTGACTTAAGACAGACTAGAGAAAATTCTTTAGGTGGGTTAAGAATACTTTCCCTCTTACCACTCTAACCGCTTTGGGGACTACACTTTGTCATTTCAAGCTCCATCTTGACACAGTTTGACTGATGTTTTTGAGTTAATGTTGTATTTATTAGGTCTTTGGTCATAATTCTGGAAACATTTCAACAGATTTTTTTTGTAGTTGTTGTTTTTTATAACCTTTGTGTTGTAGTTTTTGCAACAAAGTTCTCACTTTATTTACAAAATCGCTAAAAAGTGTGGTGTTCCTAGCAATACGTATCACTTGTCCGATACAAACTCCATATGCTTGTTTCTCTGGAGTGTTTCCTGTCAGATCAAGGTAGGAGATAATATCAAATTTGAACTCGTCTCTCTTGTCAAATATTTTTGTTACATACTGGTTGTTCTTTATATTTATATCCAGATCAAGGAAAGTAGCTTTTGTATCACTTTCATTTTCCAAATTTAATGTTAGTTCTTTGGGATAGGCTATATGTTTTTCCAATGTCCCTTTTTTCATCTCTATTGTTTCAAGCACATAGGTCATCTCTAAATCTTCTTGTGTGAGAATATGATCTTCTTGCAGCTGTAAAGTTTGTTTTTGTCAATTTCTCCATCTATTTTAGTTCATAATAATGTAAATAAAGGTTGGCAATTTATGGGGCTGGATCTGTTCCCATTGGTATACCCACTATTTGTTGATAGACGGACGGGCGGACGGAACGGGCCCCTACTCCTACTAATTCTTTGTCTCCCCATGCCACCTTCGGTGCCGGGGGACAACAAAGCAAATAAACATTACATAGAATAATATGAAACAGAAACATGGATCTGCATAGCCCCATTTCACTGCACACGAAGACAACCGAGGTAAAAAAAAAAAACAAACAATCAAACAAAACAAAAACAAAACAAAAACAAACAAACAAACAAACAAAAAAGCCAGTGGATTAACTAGGAAAGATGATTTGCTGCACAGCAAATCAGTGTGTGTGTCTTCAATGCATATTGGTATGGCAGTGTACAACAAGTCCATAACACAGGAGGAGTAGTTGGAATGGCATCTCTATCTATTAAAGCTTTGAAGTTATTCAAGATTTCAGATTTCTAATGGTGCTATTTAGCATAATTTAAATTGCTACAACTTTTTGTTTTAGACTCATTACATGCGCAATGGTCAACAACCCCCTTGTATAAGTTGAAACGACACCTCTATCTATAATAGTTTTGAAGATATTCAAGTTTTAAAATTTCAAATACTGCTAATTAGCATAATTTGAATTGCCAAACTTTTGTTTTAAATTCATTAGATGCGCAATGGTCAGTAACATTCTAGCAGAAGTTGGAATGACATCTCTATCTATTATACTTTTGAAGATATTCAAGTTTTAAAATTTCAAATGCCCCTAATTTGCATAATTCTTGTATGGAGGTACAATCATGCCAAGTTTGGAGTTTCTATGTATAATAGTATTCAAGAAAAGTGTCAGACAAATTTGCTGGTAAAGAAAGAAAGAAAGAAAGAAAGAAAGAAAGAAAGAAAGAAAGAAAGAAACAAACAAACAAACAAACAAACAAAGAAAAGTGTGTGTGTCAACAAACCTCAGGCTGCATACATTCAAGCACAAGACTTCACATTGTTCAACCTCTTCTATATTGTGATTGTTCAAGCTCAAAGTTGTACAGGAGTGACATCCCAATTCAAGTGGGGACTTCCATGTAACATGTGTAGAAAGTCGTGATACTCCTCTCTATTATAAAGCTTAGGTAATTTAATTTTAACCAATCAAAAGCCTAAGATACAGAAACTTTACCGAAGATGGTCATTTCTTAGAAGCTTCCTGACTCTTTAAACACTGATGTCATGACCCGGGGCATGAAAGAGATGTTGAAACTGATATTGTCTTGACACAAAAATGTACGCAGAATCTGAAAGGCTATAGAATGTGGCCAAGTTGCAAAGATATCAATAGAAAATACTTAATGGTTAATAACTGAAAATGAATCTAACACTGAAATTTCGTGGTCGAGGACGTAAGGGAACTATCGGGTAGATAGGAATAGATAATACATGTGCTACAAATCATTGACAGTTTTTCTACAAATAGAAAGAACTACACTAGGCGTTGATTACAATGAAAGGCGGTAACCATGGTAACGGAATATCGCTCGGTGAAAAACGCAAGATATGTTTTTTGTTGTTGTTGTTGTTTTTTGTTTTTTTTCAACAGTACAGCCCACACATAGGTTCGCCCCCCCCCCCCTCCCCTCCCCCGTGCAAGCATTATTGTTAGGCATGCTCAAACGTGCTGGCATAAAATCTGGCGCATGCGAGAAAAAAGACCGCATCGCCAAATACTCATGCTCAACCACCAAATATACCAGAAGCATCTGGCGACTCGCTATTGGTACAGTGATTTTGCTGACACGCATGATGTGTTTGGCCAATGGTTGGTCACAAAGTGCGCACAGCGCATGATGCGATTGGAGATAAGCATAATGCGTTTGGCTATGAAAACAATGCGCATGGCGTTTCGCCATATGCGTTTGCTCGTGAAATGCCAGTGGCATTTTTTTGCTCTTTCACGCCTGCCTTCGCTGGTATGGCGCACGTGCCAGCATGTTTTTATGTCTGGGTGCCAACCCAGACATTTTGTTTTTCCAAGAATTCTTTCTTTCTTTCTTTCTTTCTTTCTTTCTTTAACGTGGCACGGTAAGAGAGCTAGTAGGGAAGTTGACTATCTGACTTTAGACACCAAATTTTAATGGGCACATACAGGTTTGTGAAACCTGCCAGTATATGAAAGTTGTAGAATTTGACATTCTGCTAATAGGGGCATTCAAAAATTTAAAAGTTTAATATCTCCAAAACTATTATAGATAGAGATACCATTCCAAAGTTGCAGGCTTTTAGCTAGTGCAAATTAGGCAAATGCACAAAATTAAAGTTTGAAATCACTTCAAAACTATTACAGATAGTAGCGTCATTCAAACTTCACTTTATAAGTTTGTGACATGGCCACATCCAACAAACCGAGGACCAAAGTTGTAGCATTCTAATTTATGGAAATTAGCGTAATACACAAAATACAGTTTGTGTTGAACAATGGCAAAGTGTAGCATTTCATACTGTTCTCATTTTGAAGGCACTCACACAGATTTGCTGTCAAGCAAATCTTCTTTTCTATTTTTTTTTTATTTTTTAATTTTTTTTTTTTTTTTGGCATGCGTGCGAGAACACATTTTTAAAATACCAGCATAAAAGGATCTTATGTGGGAGCTGTACTTTACCTGAGAACCCTCAGTGATCTATTTACCTCGTGCGACAGGGATATTTGGGCCAGAACCAATGCCAGGTTAAGCCTTTCTGTAGAAAAGATGCTGCCAAAACTTAAGCACTGCTACGCTACACAGATGCACTGACCTTGGGCCACAAAAAGACACAACACTGATGGTCAAGCAACCCACTGCTTCCGCGTCCTAGCCAGTTGTCAGGCGTCGCGCATATCCGGGCTACCGAACTGTCCCCAGTCTTGTGTGTTGAAATTTTGTGTGGCTGTCTCAACCAGGAACTTTTTCTGTTAAGTCTCGTGACTCACACTTCTGTCACTGGAATTATCAGGGACAACTTATTTTGTCTGGGTGCCAACCCAGACATTTTGTTTTTCCAAGAATTCTTTCTTTCTTTCCTTCTTCTTTACGACCAGATTTTGTCCGGAGTTTTTCTCGGACGCTACTATCCGACAACCACCAAATTTGCCAGGGTGAATGACCTACCAGTGGAATTAGGCACCTGGCCTAGCATAGTCTAGATTATTAAAATCATGCAAATTACGGGCAATTAAATCTTTAAAAGCTCCATATCTTCTAAACTATTAGAGATAGACACAAAGTTCTAACTTACACATATAGGTTGGCGACAGCTGGCAAATTCAATAGCATACGAACAAAACTTGGGGAGTTTTAATGTATGCTAAATTCACCAACTTTCTCCCCAATCCACATACAGGCCTTGAACTGGTTGCTGTATGACCTATTGCTTGACCTCCATGGTGCCAGGCAACCATTTTGCGTTCATAAATAATTAGCATGAACCTGTCTCACAGGCAGCTTTCTATCAGTGCATGCTAGATGTATGCTTTGGAAGGTTTGGGTCTTGTAGCAAATTGGGGGGGGGGGACTCAAAACAACTGTGTAATGAGGCTCTCAATATATTACAGAGTTTCTCGTCCTGCTCATGCAAGAACAGATTGACTCCATGCATAAGTACCAGGCAGGCTATAGTTTCCACTAGTGCAAAACAGACCTGTCAATGTACCATGACCGAAATTGGTGTCCTGGCTGGCCTGTTTTTGCCTGAGGCAATGTCAGTCTTCTGAGCTTATCAGTCCCAAGGGATCAGAGGGCATGGACTTCTAGGTAGAACAAGCCTGAGTGTACCTCTGTTAAAAATAAACTGCATACAGAGCTGAGTCAGTGACCAAGGAGGGTAGAATTTGTGTCATCTCAGTGGACACTTTCATGTCTTTGTTTTCTAGTAACCAGTGAGATGAAAACTGTTGTTCATAGCCAATACTGAGACAGAAAAGTTTGGCCTTGGTTCACAGGTACATGTTTATGTAGTTTCTTGACAGCTTCTGTTAAAATTTGTTCATGTAATAAAAGAAGAAAGACAGTTGTGTATTGCATGTATACACGTCCCCTTGAATTATAATATGTATACACTGTATATATATATATATATATATATATATATATATATATATATATATATATATATATATATATATATATATATATATATATATGCACACATACTCATCCACCCTGCCCAGAAGGGCTGACCCTCTCAGGAATGGGCACTTTTCTCTGGTGCCATGGGTGACTTTTCTCTGGTCCCAAGGGTGCTCAGTTTTGAGAGGTTTAAATGTATTAGTAAACACTGGAATTTTCTTTCTTTCTCTCCTTCCTTCCTTCCTACCTTTCTTTCTTTCCTTCCTTCTTCACAACCAAGCTGGTTTGGAGATTTTCTCAAGCAATATTATTCCGAAAATCACCAAACTTGCTATGCTGACTGACCTTACCAGTGAAATTGTGCATCTCATTTGGAATAGTCATGTTTAAAGTATGCAAATTTAGGGGCAATTAAAATTTTGAAAGCTTCATATCTTCCAAAATATTGCAGATACTCAAAATTTCAGTATGCATATATAGGTTTGTGACACCTGCCAATATAATGGGCAGTATAAGTTAAGTAGAATTTTCAAATTATGCTAATAAGGGGCTTTGAAAAGTTTCAAAGTTGAATATCTTCAAAACTATTATACATAGACATGCCATTTCAACTTCAATTGATGGGTTTGTGGCAAAGCCACATCCAATGAAACATGAACCAAAGTTGTAGGATTTCGATTTATGCAAAGTAGGTAAACATGTAAAATCTAAATCTAGACTAGCTTCAAATCTATTATAGATAGAGGTGCCATCCCTACTTCAATTTACGGGTTTGTGGCAAAGCCCCATCAAATGAACCACAAACCAAAGTTGCAGGCTTTCAGTTTATGCAAACTAGGCAAATACACAATAAAATGTTGAATAGCTTCAAAACTATTATAGATACTAGCTTCCTTCAAAGTTCATTTTGAAAGTTTGTAACATGGCCACATCCAATGAACCAAGAACAAAAATTGTATTATTTTGCTTAATAAAAATTAGGCTAATGCACGACACTCAGATTATGTTGAACAATGGCAAAGTGTAGCATTTCAAACTGGTCTCATTTTGAAGGCACCCAGACAGATTTGCAGTGAATCAAATCTTCTTTTCTAGTTGGAACTTTCTCTTCATTTGCTGATACCCGACCCACGTTGCCACTTCGGTATCGCCGAGAGCTGCTGCAGCTCTCTGGGTATGGTTTCCCCCGAGCCGTGTTCGCGGACGGTTGACCCTATCAATGTGTACCGCAACAGCAGCATTTTCCAAAGACCGTTGGGATTGAAATTGGTTCATAAGTCGTCTGGCCCCATTTACAGAACTCAGTCCTGGATCTGTGTCTCAGATCTCATTTGGATTTGGAACTGTAAATATTGTTGTGTCAATCCCTTATCTTCTCTTCTGGTGCTGAACAGTGCTTTGGACACCCCATTCCCCCAGTTTAATGTGCACTTATTAATAAACGTTACCTGTATGATACTAATTATTCCTTTTTCCCCCCGGGAATTCTTTCTTTCAATACTAGCAATTTTACCGACATTTCATTTGGACGTGCACTAGTAGTATTATGCCTAGAAACACCAAACAATTGCATGATTATCCATGCATGCAATCTTCCCTTTTTGTTAAGAGAAGTGAACATTTTGAAAATTATGCAAATATTAGGGTCATTTGAAAATTAAAATCTTCAATATCTTTAAAAGTATAATTGGTAGAGGTGCCACTCTAACTTCAGTTAGAATGGCACCTCTATCAATAATACAGCCTTGTGCAGTAAGGCACATCCAAAAAACCACAAAAAGTGGCAGCTGTTTTTATTTATATTAACTGGGGCACTTTAAAAGTTAAAATGTTGAATATTATCAAAACTATTATAAGTAGAAAGGTCAATCCAACTTCAGTTTACAGGTTTATGATCGAAGCACATTTTGTGCTAGAAATATTAAATTTTTATTCCGTCTACATGTATAATTCGAAATTACTTTTCATCATAACAATTCTTGTCAAGATGCAAGTTTTGACTGTGGTATTGAGTATTTGTGTGTGATGTTTTCTTTATTTGTGCTTGTATTGTGTCTCTGTATGTACAGCAAAATATTGCAAATGTAATTGTGATGCAGCTAATAAAGTTCATTTCATTTCATTTCATTTCACACTGCCCAATGACCAGTTTCCCTTCTTTTCCTGGCTTTTGCTCTTTTATCTGGGATTGTACGTGTATTCTCAAAACATGTAGATTTGGGGTTATTTTTCATCAGTAACATAACTTTATTTGCCACGTTCTAAATTTACATCGCAAAGTACATTTTTGAAAGATATCCTAATTCTCACATAAAAAAGTAATACTGGAATTTGTAACAAATCCGAGCTGCCTAATATGGCCCCTACGTATATCAGCGCAGGGACGTTTCTGATTACAATTGCGATGTCAGAGAACTGACCTATGCTGGAAAAAGTAACTGCTCCGCTGGGTTTATTTATTTATTTATTTATTTATTTATTTATTTATTTATTTATTTATTTATTTATTTATTTATTTATTTATTTATTTATTTTATTTTATTTATTTATGTATGTATGTATGTATGTATGTATGTATGTATGTATGTATGTATGTATGTATGCATGCATTTATTCGTTTATTTATTTATTTATTTATTTATTTATTTATTTATTTAATTTATGCATGTGTGTATGTATGTATGTATGTATGCATTCATTCATTCGTTTATTTATTTATTTATTTATTCATTCATTCATTCATTCATTTAATTTATTTATTTATTTATTTATTTATTTATTTATTTATTTATTTACTTTAATGTTTCTTTCCAGCGAAACATACGCTACTCAAAGTGTTGTAGCCTAATGAATTAGAAACACAGATAAATCAGTGAAACATTCAAAGCTGAATATTTGGGCTTAGGCCCCACAGCAGAAAAGGGCTTGTTTGTCACCATTTTAAAGCATACATAAGCATGGAGGCAGGATTTTATTTTTGTCCGCTACTTTTTTCCTTTTTTTAGTTATTTCTAGAGCATTATCAAGTAGATTATGCTTCCGGTTTTACTTTTACAAGGCCGAAAATAATGGAAATAGCGGTTCAAAAATTCAGGGGCGGACGGTGATAATACATATGTATATATATATATATATATATATATATATATATATATATATATATATATATATATATATATGGGGCCATATTAGTCCAGTTTAAGACAGTGAGTTGGTGAGAAGTCCCATTACACCACAGATTAGGCCTACCTGTCCCGTTACGTTCAGAATTGTAATCCTCAGACTAGGGTAGTGGTCAAAGCCCAAAAGTACTCGGGTACCCCTCCCCATGGTAGAACAAGACACAACCCATTTTTTGTTGAAGATTGGTTTGTGAGACATAAGAAAATGATGGTTGTGGTCATTTATTTTAGTGACAGGTGTATCTTATCACCATTTATAATGAAGAATCACTCTAAAAATCAATAAATTCTGACTTTGCTTGTTTTTTGGCATAAAATCAGCAATATGTGCTGAAACTTGATGACATTAGGCTTATATTAATGAAAACTTATGTGAAAAAGTAAGAAAATAATGATAATAGACATTTAGGAACTTAAAGATGGGAAAAAATGTAGAAAACTGCACAATTATGCAAAAATATTTTTGATTTTGACATTTTTATCTCCCAAAAATATGTCAAAAGACTTACAATTATTGTCCAATACTGCATTTTTATACACCAAAAATTACCTTAGCCATAAGGCTACGATGTTACATGGAAATTAGTGTCCCAAGTTTCTCAAAATTTTATAAGCACCAAAAAGTATTACCCCTACCTCCTTATTTTTGAAAATAAGAAAAAACACTGCTTTGTCGCTATAGGACGCTATTTTTCAATTGATAATACTTACCCATTGATAAAATGAAAACTTGACACAAGGACAAACTTATTAACCCAGTGCAAGTGAATTTAATGTCACCTTCTCTAAAATTTTGAGTTTGGATATGAAATGAAGATCAAACCAATTATTTCGTCCAAAACACTGATAAATTTTCTACCACAATTTTGCAGTTAAAAACCTTATATCAGAATTTGCATGTACTTTGATAACAAGGAAAATGACTCTGTGTTACAGAAATTATCAACATACTAGTATTTGGCAATTTTTTGGGAAAAAAAAAGAACTTGTCACATAGTCCACCATCTCCAAATAGCTTGCCAATGCTGGCAATGAATGCCATATACTAACACACATTCACTACCCACTTTTTTCCCAGGACTCATCATGGCACCATCGTTTGTGAATTTATCCATATCCCATGATCTATCATAATCTTAGGAGATGGAACCATAGTACATGGAACTTTACCCAAACACTGGCACAGTTTATATCTGCCTGTTTGTCTGTTTGTATTTGATGATACAGGGTTGTGTTATATGATTTGCAACCAATGCATAAAATTAATCACATACTGGAACTTACTTTCTCAACTGTGCGATGTTGCGCCCAACAACACTGGGCTTTGACGAGCCCGGCGGTACCGGGCGCAGCGTCGCACAGATGAGAAAGTAAGTTCCAGTATGTGATTTATTATGTCTGGGTCCAACCCAGACATTTTTTTCCCAAGAATTCTTTCTTTCTTTCTTTCTTTCTTTCTTTCTTTCTTTCTTTCTTTCTTTCTTTCTTTCTTTTTTTTCTTTCTTTCTTTCTTTCTTTCTTTCTTTACGACCAGATTTGTCCGGAGTTTTTCTCAGACCCTACTTTTTCGAAAACCACCAAACTTGCCATGGTGCTGACCTTCCAGTGAAATTAGGCACCTGACTTGGAATAGTCATGATGATTAAAGTTATGCAACTGAGGGGCAATTAAAATTTTAAAGCTCCATATCTTCTAAAGTATTGGAGATAAACAGAAAGTTCTAACTTACACATATAGGTTTGAGACAACTCGCATATCCAATAGCATGCAAACAAAAGTTGGGGAATTTTAATGTATGCTAAATTCAGTGAATTTCCCAAAAATCCACATTTTGACTAGGGCTTCTGCTGTACTGCATGTTATAAGCCTCCATGGTGCTAGGCAACCATTTTCCATTCATGATACTTGAACCTGTCTCATGGCATTACGTGGGTTTATAAGTTATTTTGGAAGGTACAGACTGCAACCTGGTTTGTTTACATTTTGTGCGGGTTGAATTAGTAGCGTAACACCTTAAGGGGCACTGCAGGTGACTACTTTGGGCAGCAGAAAGACCTATTTTCAGGTCTGTACGGTCATTATTTCATTTAATTACTTGAAATGTTACATTCTATGAATGAATTAACACACAAAAGTGCATTTTGATAATTTAAATCACATTTATGCTCAAAATTAACACTCAATTGTACAAAATGAGGAAGGTCCGCAAACAATTTGCTTTGTGATTCATATCTCACATAATTTTAACTGATGGCATGGGTTCCTGGGTCATAATTTCATTATGGAGAGCACACCCATGACTATGAAAACTCCAAAAATAGGATATTACAGTTAAAGAGAACAGAAAGCTCAGTATAGATGAATGGCGATTTCAACTATGGGCAAAATTCTGTATCTGAGAGGGTATGGAGTTTCAGTTACAGTCACCGTATTCAATTCCAAAGTCTATAAACCAACATGACATGTATTTTTTTTTATGGAAGTTCACAATATTTACCTCATGAAAAACACAATTTACAATAGGCATCATTGGGAAAAATTTTTTGGTAGCATACCCCTGCAACATGCACATACAATTTTTCTGTTTTTGCTCATATGCATTCTGGTTTATTGCATTACATATGGCTGTTAGGTAAAAATAGTGGCCCCAGTTCAAGCTTTTTAATATGATTTGTATACAAAACAATATTTCCAATCTTCAAAGATCATTTATTTGATAATTGTGGAGATGACCTGTTCCCTTAAGGTACTACGTGAGTAAATCGGCCGGCTTCCGGGTAGAAGGATTATAGAGTGCATATTAGAAATGACCCTTACAGGTACAGGGGGGCTGCCTCTTACATAATTCTGACCACAGTAACATCTTTTTTTTTCTGAAACTGACAGGTACAGTGTGCGGTATTTATTGACAGGTCAGTTTTCAACATACCCAGCATAGTGACTGAATACACATAGCCACAATGTGAGTACTTCAAGTCATCGTGCAAGGCGGCGTGACTGCTGTCACTACTTTGGCTGTAGCAAACGGTAATGTCTTTAAATTTTCCCAATGATGACCAGGTTTTCTTGTTCTCGGATGATTGAGAATATTGTAAAGAACAATTTGGCATAGAATATGTTTGGGTTTATAAGTTATTTTGGAAGGTACAGACTGCAACCTGGTTTTTATCAGTCCCAAGGGATCAGAGGGTCATCTCCAAAACAATTGTTCATAGAGATGCCATTCCAACTTCAATTTGTAGGATTGTGGCAAAGCCGCATCCAATGAAATATGAACCAAAGTTGTAGGATTTTAATTTATGCAAATTAGTTGAATATGCAGAATGTGAATCTTTAATAGCTTCAAATCTATCATAGAGGTGCCATTTCTACTTCACTTTATGGGTTTGTGGCATAACCCCATCCAATGAACAATAAACCAAAGTTCTTCTAGGCTTATGATTCATGCAAATTAGACAAATACACAAAATTAGAATGTTGAATAGGTTCAAAACTACTATGGATACTAGTTTCATTCAAACTTCACTTTATAAGTTTGGGACATGGCCACATCCCTTGAACCAAGAACCAAGGCTGAGCATTTTAATTTATGAAAATTAAGATAATACACGAAATTTAGATTATGTTGAACGATGGTTCTCATTTTGAAGGCACCCAGATAGATTTGCTGTGGCGCAAATCTTCTTTTCTAGTTTTATGCTCTATTTGACAACTACTGGATGACTGAAAACATACATTGTTATGATTTGCAACCATAACCTGTTCACTTTTGATTGTTCAGTTAGATTATGGCAGTTCTGGTCAGAATATTACCATTTTAGACCTGCCAGAAAATAAGGGAGGGGTGGGGTAACTCTTTTCTCTCCAATTTAAATTCTGAGAAAGGTGAGGCTATATTTAGGATATTGCCTTTTAGCTCGACAATTGGGGCAATTTTTGGTGCATTAAATGTTTTCCTAGAGCAAGGACTTCGAGCACTGTGTAACATTTTATGCACCGTAGAATATTGAATCTGAAGGAATTTTTGCACTAATTTGCCCAAATTTGGTATTTTTCGTCATTTCATGACAACAAAATCGTGCAAACATCATTTTTACAGTGCTTGGCATATTATTTCAGATATTATGAGCCATATTTGGTATGTTTCTTGAATTTAGTTTTGAAGTTATGCTCAGTAGTGTCTTGTATGGAATGATAGTTAAAGTGATAACTACTATTTTCAAAGATATGGCTATAAAATACCCCTGTCATCAAATTAAAAGACCACAACCATCATAATCCAATGCAGTATATGCCAATCTTTAATAAAAAATGGGTTGTTATTTGTTCTACCATAGGGAGGGGTATATCCTTAAATAAGCCACTTTTTTAGGGTTGGCCACTAGTCTAGACCGTCTGGAGGGCAGCTGTTCGGTTTATGGGCAGTCAAAAAATGCCCATATACCAAGTTTGAATTAGATTCAATGCGCTACCTCGCTACCTAGGGGGTTTCATAGATGTACAAATTAGCAAATCTGCCCAGATATTATGGAAAGCTATAAATGCCCAGAAACTGTGGTAAGCTATACTTGGTATATACTGTCCATTGCAATTGACCCGCAGACAATGGGCATGACCCACAAACCGGGTATAGGACCTATTCCATTGTGTATATATGTATATATATATATATATATATATATATATATATATATATATATATATATATATATATATATATATATATATATATATATATATTGTGCGCAGTGTATAGCCTAATCACCCATAAACCACCCAAGACGTTTGGTTTTATATATATATATATATATATATATATATATATATATATATATATATATATATATATATATGTGTGTGTGTGTGTGTGTGTGTGTGTGTGTGTGTGTGTGTGTGAGTAAAAGTAGTAGTAGTAGTAGTAGTAGTGGGGGAAGCGGTACAGATGGGGAACGGGGCAGTAAGCATTTATAGTATTATAGTATACGTAAATAAATATTTCTTTTAGCACAAATGGGTTCTGGAATGCCTTTTTCTCGGAAATTTATCATTCTTGCATATCATAGACACTAGGGGGACGGTGTTGTAGAGGCTAGTGCGACGTGAGACATACGTTTTAGCCAGGACCCTCCAGGGCTTGTCCGGCAAAATAGGCACTGGTAAGGGTTGCACGTAAGTACAGCATATATAGCAGGGCCCTGTTGGGGGGGGGGGGGGGTAGGGAGATACCAATAATCCATATGTTTTCACTTAAGTAATACAATAATCCCTAATATTACTAACACTAGTCCTAAATCTTTAGCTTTACAATAATCCTTTAATCAGGTGAAGTAATCTAATGATCCAAAATCCGCAGAGCATGTAATCCATAATTCCAACAAGCCAGATAAGCATGTTTTATTATTATTGCCTGCTATTTCGGAGTTTCAATGTCAACTCTCCCAATTTTTTTAAAAAATTTCTTTTTTTTTTAAGATAAATTTCAGATTCCTATAATCTTTAATTAAACTTCAATAATCCATTTATTTGGGAGCAAATAATCCAATAATCCTTTTAAAAAAGCGAATAATCCTAAAACCCTAACAGGGCCCCTCTGTCTGTATCCATTATTGTTTCCCGCTAATGTGTTCTTTCATACCAAGTTTTCCACTTAACAGAAAAACGGCATTTCATTGCATATTTGGAGTATCATTTGAGAAAATTTGTATTAGAAAGGACGCCCCTCATGGTCACTGTCCTGTTTTCTCCCCCACTTAATAATTTTCAGTGGGGTGAAACGGGACACCCTTATGGAAACATCAGAAACCCTAAATCTGCAAAATACGAAAAAATTTACACTAAAGTTTGCATCTTGATATAAAAAATCATATCTAAAATAACCTTACAAATCTATCAGAAGTCTTGCGTAACAAATTTATCAGAGGTCTTACGTTAAGAAATTTAATTAGGCAGAGAGAGCCCTATGATAAACACCGACTCCAAAGGCTTACCTTGCGCCTAGGCATTGAGTTTTTAGATGGGTCATTCCGAATGCAACATGTAGGCCAAAGCACCTTCACGCACTATGAACATTAAGTTGTTAACAGAGATCCCCCAGACCCCCCCCCCCCCCAAAAAAAAAATGCTTCAATGAAGTCATCAGCTTTTGTCGTTTCTTTTGCTATCAAACATACTGAAGTTTTAAAGTTTTTACACAATTTAGCCGATGAAAAGATCATTACAAGGTTGTATTTAAAAAAAAAAAAAAAAAAAAAAAAAAAAAATCTGTCGAGGAAGACTCAGCCCATAAAACATCATTTCCATACATAAATTAGTAAAAAATTATGTAACTCGAAGAAATTGAGGCTAATCCAAGGAAATCACACAAGATAATTGTTACATTGGTGATGAAAAATATAGAATTTAACCGAAGATGGGGGATGGACGGTGTAATCTGGGAAAGATTTATACATTGTATTTCACGAAACGTCCTATTTTTGTTTCAATCCGGGGAGCTGTCATGGAAAATTTAATAAAATATAAAGAAGCACAGTTATCGCCAAGAATTATCCATAGCTTCCTCAAACACTAACATTTGATCTGCATTGAAGTGATGTCATTTTCCTTTACACGCACAAAAAAAAATTATAACAATTAGTTAAATTCTCTTTTATATTTTGTCGCTCGAAGGCCAGGATACAGGCTCGTTTCCTGTTGAAATGTGTATTTATTGCGTATATGCAAATATCTTGTCTAAAAATGTGTGTTTAAATGTATTTTAAGATTGTGTACACTCAATATAATGTATATACTGTATGTATTTCATAATTTGTGTGCAAATGCTTAAGACGTGTTTAGGAACTCTCGTCTTGTGCAATAAAATATGAATCTCCTCCACTTCAATAAAAGTTGTGTTCGTTGTCGCATAACCTAATTGGTTTTCGATAGCACCCCTTGTTAGCCTATCGTAAACGTAAAAAATGGAGCTAGTATTTCAAAGAAATGGCAAAGTTCATCAGTAAGTTGTAAAAAAAGTAAAAATCCGTGTAAAACTTAAATTTGACATGAAGAATTTTGAATGAAACCGCTTTCGACCCCGTCTCAGACGGATTTTTATAGTTAGCGCCTCTCTGTCCCGTTTCACCCCGAACCATGGGGTGAAATGGATATGAATGAGTTTTTTTTATAGCTTTGTATTTTTTCAATTTGTTACATGTATTAAATATTCTTTCCCTGGTTTGCAAGCAACTAGTTGAACTTATGATTGTGTACACTCAATATAATGTATATACTGTATGTATTTCATAATTTGTGTGCAAATGCTTAGGCCCTTAAAAAAAAAAATCCTGTTTCTCATCACCGCCCGCCCCGATTTTTGGTCCCGCCCCACAAAAAAAAAAATATTTTTTATTTTCTCATAAATGCCGTCTGGATGCACACATGACTTGGAGCAACAAGTTTGCAAACCGATCGTGCAGTTGTATTTTGAACCAATATTATATATACTATATTGGGTACTTTCAGATTATAATTTTTTCTTTGATATAATGACATGCCTTTCCTTACAATGTAGTTTCATTGAAATTGAATATTTTACCCCCCCCCCCCACGATAATTTATTATTATAATAAGTGAACACAAATATATATATAATACTTATGCTACCCATTGACACCAAGAATATTGTTGTCTATGTATTCCGGTGTTGGTTAAAAAAAAAAAAAAAAAAAACCTTCCTCCCTCCCCTAATTTTGAAAATGATGAGAAACAGGAATTTTTTTTGTAAGGGGCCTTAAGTGTCCCGACTCCCGTTTCCTCCTCAGCCGCCCTAGTAATAGTAGGCCTAGTAGTAGTTGTAGTAGTAGTAGTAGTAGTAGTAGTAGTAGTAGTAGTAGTAGTAGTAGTAGTAGAAAATGATTAACAAAAAACAAATCGACGAAAACAAAAACAAACAAACAAAAAAGAAACAAACAAACAAACAAAAATCATGGTTCCGCGCGTGTCGCATTCTGGTACCCGGTATACCTGTCTGTAGAGCCGCTCAGTCTACGGGTGAAACAAATCTTAACCCCATAAAAGATGGCAAGAAAGGGACTGGGATGAAATTGAAATGATATAAAAGTTAAAACCTTAGAAAATAATGTGAAGTAATAAGCAAATAAAAAAAACGCCAAAGTAAATTAAATTTGGTTATCACAAATCTCATAACTACAACAGGTATGCCCAATTTAAGCATATATCCCACAATGCTTAATGCTGCATTTATATTTCTTCATGTACTTAGGGTTGTGCATACGGCCGCCCCATCTGTAGAAACTGATCCGATTATAGATAAAAACGGGATGAACTTTGCGTGCTTCTATTGCTGGATCCTGGTGTTCGGGCAAACGGCACTGCACGTTCGCAGAGAGATTACGGGGTCCACAAATGTAAGTGTGCCGTTTATCTCGACCAATAGCAATGTGGCCACGAGACTTCCTGGTTGAATCTATATTGACCCACATTTGGGCGACATTGGGCACCTGACCACACAAGTGCAGGTCGGAGCACGGTTTAACACTTCCTGGTGTCTGAGGATTTCGGCAAAATGGATTTTGGGGGATGATTATGAGAAAACAATGTGGCTGAAGTGGCCGAGACGAACTGACAGTCTCAGGGAAATTTAATTTCTGACTTTCTGCCACAAAACGGACTGAAATCAAGACAGCGCCCCCGCCAGGTAGTATGACAGGTGTCACTTGTAAACTGAGACTGAGTCGCCGCGGTGGCCCCGCACTGTGGACATGGTTGGTGCTGGGCGGGTTAGCTTTGAGTCTACATGGACAGGTAAGTTGTTGACAAGATAGTTAGTTTATGGTGACGGGGTACAATTTTAAAACGTGGGCGGCTACATTCAGGTCACTTCAACTTGTTAACGGAAAAGTATTAGGTGTGTAGTCAAGCGGAGTGGGTGCCCTCAAACTGCACAAAGTGAGGTTTTAAGCGGGGATCGATATTCCTGTTCACAGTTCCCCTTCAAAAAAATTGCACGGGACTTTCCATTGGCATTGATGACGTATGGAGCGCCTTCAGAATTCATGGGGGATTTAGAGTGTTAAATCGGGGAGCTTCGCCCCTCCCCCTCCCCCCCCCCTTAAAATATCATCTTTGAAAAAATAACAGCGAGTGTTTAAGTTAAATGTCCAATTTCAGCGGTAAGAGTTACAAAATTAGATGCTATGACTATATATTTTCTCTGGTTTGTATATCGTCCCGTCAAAATGTGAAACGTCAGCGATCGTTATTACAAATTACAATCATGATAACCGCCACATCTAATATCGTACGGAATATTATGCGACTTATTCCCCCCCCCCCCCCCCCCCCGAAATTAAAGCCCAGGCTCGTTACCCAGGGAGACATGGAGAGGAGACTTGGCCGCTAAGCTTTAGTTTAACTTGTTAGGCCGGGTTGCCAACATTGGAAGAAAACAATTAGACCCTATGAATTAATGGCAATAATGCGTAATATTTTATCGGGGCCCAGGCCCCAGCTGTCAACTCTCCCGGTTTCACCGGAACGGCGGGAGTCGCCCAGTTTGGAGACTCAAAAATTTCTTTAAATGACAGGGATTTTGAGTCAAAATTGACTTTTTTCTTCTTACTATAAATTTAACCAGCCCATCATCCTCAGTTAAATGTCCAGGTTTTGGGAACTGGTTTTGTAAAAATAGCTAGAGTAAGCAGTTTATTTAATGAGATAGTTCAAAGAGAAACACGAATTTACTGGCCACTTAAGGTGTAATAAAATTGATGCTGACGGAGTAAATAAGGTGTAATAAAATTGATGCTGACGAAGTAAACAAGTTCATAGTTATGTGACAGTAAAAGGGTGGGGTTTTTAGGTACAGTTTAATGAGATTGCCAGTTACAATACTTTTAACATTGAGAGGGATTTCTTATTAATATTTCAAAATAAATTTGATGAAAATAAAAAAAATGTTCTCAGCAGTGCCATATATCATTACAACATAAATCATTTTAAAAAGTTGGTTTTTTTAAATCAGAGTTTCACCTCCTAAAAAAATTAGGATCTAGGGGTACCCAGAAGTGTCCAATTCTAAGCAATTGGCCAAGTGGTTTAAGAAAAGATATTTTTACGCTTTAGCCAAATATCAGGTGGTACTGAACAAATTAAGAAGTATGTGTCCCTAGGAATGTCCCTATGTGAAATCAAAGCAATTGGGTGAGCAGTTTTACAGAATATTTTTTTAACGATTTGCAGCTAAATCTGAGTGATGGTTCTGGAGGAGAAGTCAAAAATAGCAAAAACACATACAAAAAAATCATGAAAAATAGAATATAATTGCTGCACCACCTGATAAACAAATTAAGGACTGGGAGTCTCTTGGATTGTCCCTGTGAGATATCAAACCAATTGGATGAGTGGTGTTGGAGAAGATTTTTTAAGATTTGCCCCCCCCCCCCCCAAAAAAAGAGACAAATTTAAAAAAAAAAAATCCAAAAAATCACTGGAGCACAGTCATTTGAACAAACCTGGTATAGATCCACCTAATGTACATTACCACCACATTTGAGGCCAGTCTGGATAAAGGTTTCTGAGGAGAGGTCGATTTTATAAATTAGCATTAGAATGCCCATTTACTTACATAGGAAAGGTGCATTTATTGATAAATACCTGAATTGAAATGAAAAAATTGTTAAAAATCAGGAATCCACAGCAGTGTCATATAGTGATCAACTTTGTTTGACCCTTCCACAAGGAACATATTCACAAAGTAGAACGTAGTATCAAAAGGAAAGCTGCATTTACTGTTAAGTATCAGAATTGAAGAAACAATTCGTTAAAATCCACAGCAGTGCCACCTTGTGAACACCCATTTTTGATCCTTCTACAAGGAACTTATCCGCAAAGTTTCACCTTGATCCGAGTGACGGGTCTGGAGAAGAAGTCAAAAATAGCACAAACGCCCAAAATCATTAAAAATAGGAAAAAATCACAGCCCCACCTGGGGAACAAATTAGGAACTAGGAGTCTTCCTGTGTGATATGAAAGCAATTAGGTGAGTGGTTTTAGAGTAGAAGATTTTTAAATATTTGTCCCCCCAAAAGGACAAAGATAATTATCATAGAAAATATAAAAAATCACTGGAGTGTAAAACATGGTAGAGACCAACCCAAGGCACTTCCTTACTAAGTTTGAAGTGGATCTGGCTGACGTTTTATTTTAGAAGAAGTCGAAAATGGAAATGTTGACAGACTATGCACGGACAACGGACGGAAAACATAAGATAGGCTCAGCTGAGTTTAAAATAATAATAGAAAGAAGTAGAAGGAGCAGAATCGTAGTATCACCTGGTGAGCAAATAAAGGTGTAGGGATCATCTAAAGTGTCCCTATGCAACTTTGAAGCATGCAAGCAATTGGTAACACGATTTCTGTAAAAAAAAAAAATTCCAAAAAGGAGCAAAAAATGTAAGCAAGATAAAAATCCCTGGAGAGTAATCATTTGGCCAAACATGGTAGAAACCTCCCAAGGTATATCTCCACCTGCTTTTAAGTAAATCTAGCTGAAGGTTTTGGAGAAGCCAAAAATATGAATTCCTTTTGTAATTACCATTGACAAACATCATAGTCAAAAGGAATGTATAAATAAACTGACAAGTATCGATATTAAAAAAAGTCCAAGATCAGGAGTAAAGAACATGACCACCTAGTGGACAACTGTGCTTGACCCTTCCACAAGGTATATTTCCAGTAAACTTCAGTACAATTTAAGTGACTACTTTAAAGAGAAGTCGGAAATAGTAAAACCACACAAAAATCCATTTAAGAAGTATAAAAACGAAGTGCCACTAGTTTAACTAATTAAAAGGGTCCTCAGAAGTGTGCTATCCACTTTCGATACAATTGGCAAAGCAGTTTCAGAGTAGATGATTTTTTAACAATTTTTTCAAAACATGAACCCCCCAAAATCCTTTTTAAAATCTAAATATCACTGGAGCATTACCCTTTTAACAAATGTGGTTGAAACCGATCAAAAGTACATCCTCGCCACATTGGAAGTGGATGATTTTTGAAAAGTCGAAAATGTGAATTAAGGACGGACGGATGATGGACCATCCTATAAACTCAGCTGATTGACAAGTCAGCTGAGCTGAAAAGAAAAGTGATGAGCCCGTTCTCGGCTGACCTTCAACGTATAGAAAGTCCTATCCTGGTCTAGGGGTATTCAGAAGTGTTTCAATGCAATTTTGAGGCAACTAGCATTGTGATTTAAAAAGAAAAAGATATTTTATGATTTTGCCATTAAAAAAGGGGTGGGGGGAATATTATGAAAAAATCTATAAGCTAGTGATGATTTCCAAGAAGTCGACAATTTAAACAACCATTGTAATTCCCATTGACTTAGACTGTAATTAACAGTATTAAATGCATGCATTAACTGATAGAAACTCAAATTGAAAATTTTGTCAAAGGTCAATAGCATTACCACCTAGTCAACAGTGTTGCTTCTCTCTTCCAGGATGTAAAATTCCACCAAGTTTCAAAACAATTTTAGGGACAATTCTGCAGAAGTAGAAAATAGAAAAAAAAAAAGACGCCAAAGGGGACGAAGAAAAAAAAAGGGGGGGGGGGAAGCAGTGCCACCCGCTGAACAAATTCAGATTTACGAATCCCTAGAGGTGTCCCCTCGCAATTTCAAAACAAACGGCTAAGCTATTTTAGAGAATATGATATTTTAAAGATTTCTCATCAAGTGAGCCTTGTAACGGGGACCACTACACACGAAAGTGTTAGATGAGTGAAATTCAAAAGTAATTAACTCGCTGAAGATGACATGACCTAAACAATTTTTTTACAACAAAATTTTGATGCCCCTACAATAGATCACATAGCACATTAACATATGTGTATATACATGTGGACAAGATCAAATGTGTGGGAGGGATGCTTGGTTACACATCACAAGTGATGTGGAAGAAGCTATGTGAAGGTTTTCTTAGAAAACACAGTCATGGTTGAGTGGCAGATTATGATGGTCCATTGTGTGTGATGCATACCAGGTGTGCATTCTTTGTACAGGGAAAAACTTGCAAAAGCAAAGTAATAATAATAGTGCTGCATGGCTCTCAGCTTTTGTGATGGGGTCCTGTGTGACACAGGCGGCCTTGAAAAAGAAAATTTCTAGATCATGCTGAGGAAACAATGGTTAACCTAATCAGCTCATGTTGCCATGTTTTCCGCAACAAGAGCTGAGGCAAAGCGTCCTCCACATGCTCGCTCACAGCTGTGGTAGGACCCCAGCCCTGGATATATCCCCCTACACTCATCATTTGTTGTCCCCCCACCGTCACCCCCCTCCCCCCCCCCCCAAAAAAAAACTTTCTCTCACACATCCCTCACAAAGTGAAAGTACATATATGTAAAGTTACCCTTTCTCCTGGCCGTTTACCTGGGCAAACCGGTGCTAGACTGACATTAGCCAGATAGCCACTGGCTAAAATTGGTGTGATTTGGATAAAAAAAATGTAAACTTTTAGTCAATTTGGTTAAGAATGTTTCCTAATTTCTTCATTTCAAACAGTTCATGGTGATGGTATTTTACTCGATTGTGTTGATTTGTTAAGCATGATTTCAAAATGTAAAATTTTGTGCATGGGTTTTGCTCCTGTCCAGCCATAGTCAGCATTTTGACTAAAAAAAGAGTAACATTTGTTTAGCAAGATTGGCTACAGTTTTTGAAATTCTGTGTGCCAGCCCTGCAGCTGGGAGTCAAATATTGTCTGCATGAATGTTTTTGACTAATTTCAATAGTAGTGGCAAGAAGAGGGGGGAAAAAAAGCCTGCTAGTAGTATGAATGAGATATTATTGAAGATGACACTTACAACATATGCAAGGTGACATATGCCTCAGGTAAACAGCTTTCCTTGGAATGGTTTGGGCACACAACTCATGGGAAACAAAACTGTATAATTTTGTGACAGACCATATTCAAGATGGTTGTCACAACTGGACTCTAACATGTTAATTCTAACTGCTTATGCAGTGTCCAGACACTGCATGAGCAGTTGGAATTAGCACATTAGAGTCCAGTTGTAACAATGGTCCCTCTTTTGAGAGACAATCCATAGTGCAGATCCAAAAGTTGTCTCATATGAGGCAAAGTGTGTCTTACATGCAAGTCGGGGTCCATGCTTTAATACATGGGCCACAAAATTATCATTTGACGTCAGGGTCTGTGTTTAACACAGCCCCCTTCCTTGTTACCATGGCAACGAGCAAGTTTCATTTTGATTTTATAAAGGTTTGCAGGACACAAAAGGTGTTTATGACAATGATTAGCTATAAACGAGCATTACTATATGTTCCAAAAATGTAATATTAGACATATTTTATGTATTTAATTGTACTTTGTTTAGAAAATATAATTATTGTGTAATTTTGGGGAATTGTTGTACAAAAAGTCAATTTCTATGTTAACCCAGTGTAATGTTAAACATTACTTTTTTATACTACATACAGTACAAAACAAAGGTATCAATATTAATTTTTTGATATTCAATAATCATTTTGGCATATGAGACTAACAATCTTTTGTATCAAAAAGAAAAATGAACTTGGCTCCAATCTTCAGCAGTTTGCATTAAAATAATATAAATCAACAGCATATGTGACTAACAGTCTTTTGTATCAAAAAAAAAAAAATGAACTTGGCTCCAATCTTCAGCAGTTTACATTAAAATTATATAAATCAACAGCATATGAGACTAACAATCTTTTGTATCAAAAAGAAAAATGAACTTGGCTCCAATCTTCAGCAGTTTGCATTAAAATAATATAAATCAACAGCATATGTGACTAACAGTCTTTTGTATCAAAAAGAAAAATGAACTTGGCTCCAATCTTTAGCAGTTTACATAAAAATAATATAAATCAACAGACCCACTGGCTGCAAAATTACCCATTGAAGAAGCCTAAACTTTATACAGTGGTACCTGCTCTAAAGACCACCTCTTGTGAAAGACCACACTGGTTTTTAAGACCGCCAAAGACACTGGCCTTTAATTTCTTTGCTAGCTTTCCTGCAGTGAAAGACCACCTGTCATATGTGACCATTTTTGTCTGGCACTAAGGGTGGTCTTAAATAGCAGGTGCCACTGTAGTTATAAAATACGTCAAATAAGACAAAAAGAATACAGTTAGTTGCAGTGCCCATAGCGAGTAAATGTGGTCCTTCAATGGGCTCTTGAAAGGGTTTGGTATTGTATGTTGTGGGTAAGCAAAAGTAGCCTCAAGATTTTTAAGCGTATGATTTATGGCTGTTGGCCCTCCAGTGGAAATTAACCCTGTTGTGTTAAACAATCATATTGTGATTGAGTACTATCAGGTGTAGATCCCTGTTACAAATTGTATCCAGGAAGATATACAGTGGTCTCCCTCTTATAAGGCCATCCCAAAGGCACCAGAAACATGGCCTTATAAGAGGGGTGGCCTTTGTTGAGGGTTAAAATACAATGAAAATGCTGTACTTGCTGTATGGAGTCTCAAGTGGCCTTTGTAGGGGGAGTAGCCTCTGTTCGGGGGGGGGGGGGGGCTTATAAGAGGGGGAGCACTGTACCCCACATTGTGGTTGGTATATGGTATTGTTGCCTGACACATCACAGACTGAAATCTTAATTTACAACATTTTTAGATGATAGTACATAATTTGTAATTGTATGGAAGGACTTAAGGAGATACTTTCAGTTGAATAGGAAGGTGAACATGCATACTGTACTTTTAAAAACACTTTTAGGATCAACAGTTTTATGGGTCTGTCCCAAGGGCAGAGACATTATTTTAGTTGAGATTCTTTGAAAGCTGTACATGTAGCAAATGAGGAAGATAAGGATGGATAAAGGTTGGTGACATCAGGAGATGTCTCTGCTTTGACAGACTTGTTCTTGTTCTCTCCTTTCTTATTTTTTTTTTTTTTTTTTTTTTTTTGGTTTAATGTCATACACGTATAGAGGGACCTGTGGCATATGTATGCATCTGTGACATTATATATTAGTCACATATACGTCATTCCATGTCAAGTTCCTGAAAGCTCTGGCGACGATAAATACCTTGTAACATATCCTTTTTATGATGTATTTCCAACTGTTTCACCCAAAAATGTTGAATATCTCACATCTGACAAAAATGACACGAGAACAGTCAAGTAGCGGCACTAGCCAGAACAACCAACCCTTTCTCAAATGTACTCTTGTAAGAGGGTTGTCATGTACCATGCCTCAATAAGTTGTGAGCTTGATTAATATTGTTGGCACAATGACGATAATAATACATTCAGGTGTTTACATGCTATTTTTTGGACCATGGAGAAATCCCCAGGGGCAAGCAGTTTGTTTGAGTTTCTCATCTTCACATATGTAAATCACATCCCACTAAATATTTCTCTCTTTTTTTATTATTACTATTTATTTATTTTTATAATATTTTGAATGTGAGGTCCGAATATTTAAGTGGGAACTAACAGGTCAGTGATTCTGCATTAAATGTTCTGCTTTCTTATTTGTTATTTACTTTTTTTGAAAATACAAATATGTGTCTAGTGTTTTTTGTTTCGTTGTTTTTTTTTGGGGGGGGAGAGGTCTCGTGGTTTGTGGAGCTAGGAAGGCTTATCAAACTGTAGGTGATCTGAGTGCATGTGAAACAACATGGACACAGCATTGCCTGGCCACATTGAATAAAGAAGAAAGTCAAATTCTATCATGTCTATGCAGTACCTCTTTCACTACCAAGTTTTGACAGAGTCAACAGCCCCCAAAGAACCCCAGGAAAAGTCGTTACCTTGGACTATTTTGATGGTGGCTGCTTTCTCATATGGTAACTGGAGGCGTGCTAGTTGTACATGTACTTGAATGAATGAGCAGTTTACCAAAAGAACGTGAATCCAGTACATGCGTCTTCATTTCAATTCAGAGCACACCAATTTTTACCAAAATTCATGACAAAGAAAGGTTAACTCATTCCACCCTGATAGAAGACTGAGTCAACAGCTTTCCTTGGCGCGCTCTGGGCGCATTGCACCCAGAGCGCGCCAAGGAAAGCTGTTGACCATGGGCATATATAAATTGGAATGATCTTCTATGCAAGTTTCATCCAAAATATTGAAAAATAATCCCTAAATTAGTAAAATACAATTAGCAGACGACATTTAGATATTAGCGGGAAAAAGCGTCATTAGGGTGGAATGAGTTAATGTGCATGCAGGTCATGTTGATTGTTAACAGAGCTCTGTAGATGTACATCTTAACTTCCTGGTTGGCAATGAGACAAGATGGGGGAAACATGAAATTCAAACACATTGGGGCTCTTTTGTGACGTCCAAGGCCAAGTTGGTAGAATGACTGGCTGGGTGGGAGGGGAGGAGGCGCTTCCCCAAATTTTTTATAGGGATGTGCAGCTTGATTAAAAAAAAAGTATAGCCTTTTTAGGGCACTTTCCTCCAGAAATGTTACTTTCGTCAAAGAATTTTTGACTAAAATAGTGGAAAATATCACCAAAACTTAACATGAAAACTGCCACATGAAGAAAATTTTGAACTTAATCAGGGCATTTTTCCAAATTGTGAGGCATGAAAGGGAATCAGTGCCCTTAGTGAGGGCATCTTTGGCAAAATGCTGGACCCTTGATAGGGAAGCTTTGCTGAAAATACAATTACTCCTACCTCCATTCCTCTTTCACAATCTCCATTTTCTTGGAAACGTCTTCGGGTGAGTGACACAAAATACTTTTATTTTTTTTTAATACAGTGAACTAGTAACAATGAGAATAAGGAAATGCCCAAGAGGGAAGCGAAGTTATACATGAATACATTTTTCATGAATTGATGCAGCATGATTCATGGCAGTTGGGATCAAGTGATCCTCTTGGGTATGTGCTGCTGTGCTACAGTCTGCATTTAAAAAATCCAATATTCTGTATAATTACTAAGGCCAAACAGTTTGATTCCTTAGAAATAACACTTTTGCCGCAAATGGCCCACATTACCTATTTATGATTAAGGTCAAAATTTTTTTTTCCTGGTTCCGGGAGTGCTTATGATAGGAATTTTAGCCATGATACATTGTCATTTTGCTTAAAAAATCTGTATTTTTAAAGCACTACATATATGGAAAAAGTTCCCTGATAAAGGGTATAGGTTTTTTGAAGGTTTGAGCAGCATAGCCATGTAAAAAAACCTGAGGAAAGCTAGAACTTGAACAGAGATTTTGAACAGTGCAACCAGAGGAAGGTAGTCTAGCAATACAGCAGGTTTATCATGTAGATTTATGGTATGCGTGGCAGCGTAAAAAATACAAAACCACCTACATATACCTATAACAGGATGGTTTATACAGCATGTTTACAACTTCGTTGGAGAGGTTTATAATGTAGATTTATTGTACTTGTGTCTTTTTGTCCAGAACCACTTCCTAGTAGTCATTTCCCTATTCTGCAGTCCCAACTCTTTGCTCTCCTGTCTAACTGTCAATGTCTAACCTATATACATATATGAAAGTACTATTGTCCATATTGCACACGTTCTTCTGTAGAATTTTGACATAGACTGTATTAGCCCAAATAAATTAAAGGGACTTCAGCAGGTAACTACTCAGAACATGTTTTGGAGCCTATACCTATACATGTCTCTCTTAGTAGGAGCTCCTTGTCTAAGCTAAATATTCAGCAAAGACAACCCACATTTATAACAATGAATAAATATGAACATGCAAATGATGAATTAGCTAAATGCATAAAATTTTGTTTATAAATGCAGACCTTCATTATGAAAGAAGAATACCTGTCGAACAGAATATAATTACTAAATTTGTATGGTACAGGTTTAGATAAGAACAATTTGACTAACCCCTGAAACAGTATGTACCCTTTCTGGCTGGATAGGTTATCGTAGTTACATCACCTGCCAGTATATAACTAAAGTAGAAACAAACTGGGGCCTTATATTCAGTCCCAGTGATTGTAAAGTAAACAGTTGCAGCTAGACCACCTGTACAAACCAAGGGAAATCACAACAAGTACGGCAACAATGGACATTCTGCACCAGAAATGTAAAACAAACCCCATGATGACACCTACTCCTCACTATGAAAGCCTCCAAACAATTAAGCTCTATTTCACTGCCAACCGTGAGTCAATGTGTCAACGTAATGACGTCAGGTTTGTGACATTTGAGAAAATACTGTCAATTTTGAGTAAGTTTTTACTATTGAGTAAATGTGCATTTATGCATGTAAGAAAAGAATGAAAGTCGTTAGCATTTATGTCAAAAACATGTTATCAAAACATTATTTTTCTTAACGCGATTTTAAGTACTATAATAGGCAAAACTTGTAACTGTCATCAGCCGCTGTCTGCTACCGATAGGCCCGGGGGCGGGGGGGGGGGGGGGGTTAACCTGACAGAAAACATGTAGGGTCACCTGGGGTATTAGTGTGACAGGTATTCTATACATATTCACTTTGTATATTCTCAGGTCCTATAAGAATTGTAAATATGGCACATTCTCTATGCCAAAAGCAAGACAAGTACACATATAGTTTACCCATGAGGTATTTCCCCTGAAAAGTGGCTTTCTGAATTTTTGACAGATGATAATATGTTGAAAATTTGCACCTGTCACACTTTTCTACTCATGCAGAGTAAGGGATGATGTACCAAAAAAACTTTCCAAGATTTCAAAAATACAATTAAATGTGATTACCCCCTCCCCATTCCAAAATCACCAATTTCTTGGAAAGTCAATGATTGACCTTTTAGTATACCCGACTACAAGGGAGACCTGCAGAAAGTGTTTATATTAAAGCTTCATTGGGTTACGATGATTCCTGTGACCTTTCAAGATATATATATATATATATTTATTACATCTGAACTACGGGAAGAAAAACACATGTATGAATCATTTGATATTCTCTATTTTCATAAAATTCATATATTTAATAAGGGATGGTTCAACATTTTCATCATTTTTGAATTAGTACTTACAGTACACAAGGGGGGAGGGGCTTAAATGGGTCTGTACACTTTCACAGGATATGGAAAATGATGGTCAATTTTTGGCCTGTTTTGTGCAATTTTCATATGATTTGGGGGGAAAATCATCATTTTAAAGTACTAATTTGGGGGGAGGGAGGGAGGTCATGAAATTTAGTACCCTAAGTACTAATTCAAAAATGATGATAATGTTGAACTTCCCTAACACATACTGATCTTCATCACATATATCCCAACTCATCACAGATGCATGGATGATCTGTAATACCTTTATAAGATCTTGAATAGGGTCTGTCATTTTCTGTCTCAAATTTTTCAATTTGGCAAAACTGCAAATTCCACTTCAGTTCCAGTTTCACACTGGCATACCTGAATTTAGCTTTAAAATAAAATTAACATTTCTTGTAGAGGAAATAAATGGAGGAACTTAATCTTGGGATTGCCACATGAACACGATCTTCATGGCATCTGCATGAACCTTTATTTACGTAAACAAAGCTCATTTTCGGTCGATCAAACTGTGTAGTTTTTGCTATAGAAACAATTTTCTTGCATAAATGTGACAATTTTATTCATGCATACTTCAAAATAAACATCTGATCAATTGTTTTTGGTACATTTGCCAATCAAAATCTGCAAAACAGCAGTAGAGTTGCATATTTTGTGGCCTCAAACTTCGCATGGTTCTCTTACTGGTTCCAGGCATGTCATCTTGCATTAACTATCTGTGAAGGAGAGGAAGAGTTAACACTTGAACTACAGAAATGATTAGTGTTCATTCTTGCAGAAGAGATAATATATCTGTGTTACTCACTAGATGTCGCACTAAGAAAAATACTGCCACCATAAAATAACAGTGTTAATTTTATGGCTTTCCAGAAAATTGGTGAAATTCTGATTTTCCATTTGACCCCCTCACCCCATTCCGATGATTCCTAGGAATTTTGGAAAGGTCTTTTTTTTTTGTATATGATCTAACATCTTTTCCTGTTTTGACTTAAATGAAAACAAAATATTGGCAAGCTAAGCATAGACTTACAAAGTTTACTACAATTTTATAACTCTGAGTGGGTATGTGTACCTGGCTGTCAAATCAAGCATTAGCTGTATGCCCATGAAATCCAGATCAAAATAAGAAGCTGCCCCCCCCCCCCCCATTCAATTAAATGTCCTGATCGTTCTGCTCTGAAATCTACTAGTCTGTGTAATTTTAACCAAAAAAAGTACCGTTTGTAAAGATTTTTGTTTAAACCCTGGAGGATATGCTAATATCTTTTAGCAAAATTAACTAAATAACTTTATTTTATATATCAATGTGCAACTTCTCAATAAAACACCAGGTAAAGTTGTGTTTTCAAATATGGCAGAGCCCATTGGCATATGATTGGCACATGAAAGGCTGCATATTGTTTCCACATGATATACAGACCAGAAAAACATGGAATGTGATGCACACGTACCCACCATTGGCTGCACTGCTATCTACTGACCATGTTTACAAGGCCTGGGGATAGTTTTTATATAGAAAAGTGGCACATGTACCGGCTAGTCAAGACTGTCTTCATATGCCAGCAAAAAGCAAGCATACTGTTGGTTTAAACATTTCACTGCTAAATTGAAGATTTGACTCAACAACTCTCCTCAGCATGCATACCTGAAGCAAGCATATTAGAGGTTACTGACTTGGATCATATTTCTTTAATGTGTAAATACAGGCATGCTGGGACTTGGGAGTTGACTGAAAGGTTTTTATGAGGAATTTAAATCTAGAATCATTATAATGACCGAGATTCATAAGTAATCAATGGACTATTGTCTTGATTAGAATTCAAAGAGTTAAAGTTAAAATGCAGGTCAATTCACCTTTATGCTTCCAACAAAAAGTCGTACTGCTGCAAGTGGTCTTGAATTGTATGCTGCAAAATTCATATGACATAATTTGACAATTGGGTATCAGCAAAGAAATGTGCAGGCTGTCAAGACTCATGGGAGTTCTTTTTTTTCAGCAGATTCATACACCAAGAGCTACCAGTGTAACAGTACAGAAATGAAAGGACTTGAGCCTTTCCTCTGTTCCATTTATTGTATGTTAGCATGTAATAAATATCGACTATTGTTGCTGAACCTTCTTATTTGGCCGGGACTGCTTCATTCGTAGGGGTAATTGCATCAGAATTGAGCAAAATAAAGGGGGGTGTCACACTTACCCTGCTGTCACACTTACCCCGGGTGACCCTAAGCCAAAATGTCTGAAAGTGAATAATAAAACAGAATTATGCCAAAAGATAAAATTAAGTAGCAAAACAGGCAAGTCTAAAATCTATAAAATCATTGTAGCCAAATTTTCAAATAATCTGTGGATATTAACAGCAAAATTTGTAGGGAAAGTCAAAAAAGAATGAAAGTCATTGTTGGGTTTGGAATTAATGAATATGGATCATGTTTTTCTGTACTATTTAATATTACAGCAAAATTTGTAGAAATATTTGATCAAAAGTACAACTTTGAATCTTCTTGACTCAAGTAAATTGTAAAGAAATTTGGTTCTGGATGCAAAGTCATGAAATTTAGAACAAATACAGCCAAATCTCAGAATTTGTGACAAAAATGTATTATATCCAATAGTTTCCAAAATATTACTGTCCGGGAAAGGATAGTCATTTTGTGATAGACTTTCATACAAAACCTGTCATTAGTGACCTGAATATCCAAGTCCAGAAACACATCTCTGAAATCATCTGAATTGTTACCCTCCAAGGGATATCTTTTGAGTAAATTTCTTTAGCAATTTCACTGAAACTTTGTACTTTAACACAAGTAATGTCAATAATATATCTTGCGTTGTTTGATAATTTTGTAGCCATTTGAAAGTCCATTTTCATCAGTTTATCCATATACTTAAATTCAAGCCAGGTTAAATATAAATCTGCAAGTAACAGGAAGCAGTTGCTACCCATTGGAATGCCTTTTATTTGTTGAAAAACCAATGGTCTGCAGTGAACAAAGGTATTGTCCAATAGAAATTTTATAGCAACTATCAGAGTTTCAACAGTTTAAGATTTAACATCACTTTTTGAATATTTATTGTGTGAAAGATTTGACTTAAAGAGGTTGACATTTTGTGTGATTGTATTTCTATGTAAGACTTTTGTAAGACCTTGCTTGTAAGTGGAGATGTATGACCGTGACCTATTTTTGAAGGTTACATGGGCCTATTGTCTAGAATCAAAGTGGACGTGATAACTCAAGAAAGATTTGACTTGTGAAGTTGAAATTGTATGTGAAGATGTTCTTATATAATCTTGCTTGGGATTGCAGATGGTTTACCTGGACATATTTTTCAAGGTCACATGGCCATGTCATCTAAAATTGTCACGCATGCAACAACTCTGCAAGGATTTGACTTAGGAGGTTGGAATTTTGCATGTTTATGTACCATAATACCAACTAGGTTGGGATTGTAGATGGGTGACCTGAACCTATTTTCAAGGTCACATAGCCACTTTTTAAAAATCATTGCAGATGCATTCGAGAAAGATTTGTCTTAAATTTGTTGACATTTGTGAGATTATGTTTCTATGTAAGACTTTTGTAAGACCTTGCTTGTAACTGGAGATGTATGACCTTGACCTATTTTTCAAGGTCATGTGGGCATTTCATCAAAAATTAACGTTTTGAAATGTCAATAAAGAGTGTACCTTCACCATATCTGTAGATCATTGGAATCGGTATGCCTATTTTCAAAAATAAGGGTGACAATAGTAAGGGCGCACGGGGAGATATTTTATTTTCTGTTGGAAAATCAGCCTGTTCTAGTTAATTCTGAAAGAGAACTTTTGACTTCATTTATGGGTACACTTGTGTACAGTGTAAAAAAATCAAAACATTCGATTACTTTTGCTTTTAAATCTTTGATTTTAGATACAAACGCGGAAGAATTGCTTATATATACTCCAAAACAATTTATTTCACAGTTTCTAGAAATTTTGTTACAGTTTCTATGGAAATGATTCCTAATTGCAGTCAATCGCAATGTTTCTTCCTTTGATAATTGTTTTGTTGTTTAGTATTTTGAAGCACCAGCTACATGTATGAGATTTTGATATTAAAATTCCTTTTCATCTCATTTGTATGTGTATCTATCAAATAATCCGTAGATTGTTTGTGTAATTTATAAATGTCCTTTCCTCTTATGAAGAATGTTTGACTTCATTTATTGGTACACTTGTGTACAGTGTAGAAAAATCAAAAATTGGATAACTTTTGCTTTCAAATCTTTGATTTAGATACAAATGTGGAAGAATTGGTAATATATACTCCAAAACAATTTATTTCACAGTTTCTAGAAATTGTGTTATAGTTTCTACGGAAATGATTCCTAATTGCAGTCAAACACAATGTTACTTCCTTTAATAATTGTTTTGTTGTATATTTTGAAGCATCAGCTATGAGATTTTGATATTTAAATTCCTTTTCATTTCATTTGTATGTGTATCTATCAAATAATTGTTGGATTGTTTGTCACTAGCAAAATGTCTCGGCGGGTTTTGGCACATTTCGACGGGAGCCGGCAGGTCTCGGCGGGCCTCGCGGGACTCAGCGGTGGTACCGCTGATAACCGCCCACTCCCGCTGCCACCCGCCGAGGCCAGTGGCAGCCTCTGTGGGCTTGATGGGTGCCTGCGGGAGTGGGCGGTTGTCGGCGGGAGTGGGCGGTCATATACTCTTTTTTCTGAATTTAATGTTTTGATCAGATATCACTCGTCATTAAGTGAGATAAAATCATCCCTTCCCACACAAAATATGACAAGCAGGGTCAGCCAACCAGTCATATGCACATTTATATTTCAGTGTCTGGTTCAAAATTGAGAAAATCTGACATTTCCAAAGAGAGCTGGGTAATTGAGCTTGTTATAGATGCATGTACATGTAAGCTTAGATAATCATGTTTTGGGTTTTTTTTGTATCTGATTTGAGTATCACTTTTTGTGAAAACTATTGAACTACACATGTATACAGAAGACTGCTTCTCCTGAGATGACAGTATCTGCCATATATTAATAGCACATTGAGTTTAAATTGTCATTTTAATTAGGTCACTCGAATGATAATTTATTTTTCTGCCGTCTTCATTAAAATTTTACCCCAAAAGCTCCTGAAAAAAAGATGATCTGCATTTTAGGCTCAGTGTGCATGCACTTAGTGTTGTTAAGTATTTAAGGTCACAATGGTTAACGTTTCCCCATCTACACATAATTACAGCATTTCAGTAAACCCAGTTTAAAACAATTATACATCCCACACCCTCCATACATCTGGCAATTAACACGGAGCAAGCTAATTTGTTCTATGATCTCACTCAAATGGCTGTGTCGTTTAAGGTCAAAATTACACCATTATTGAAACCCTATTAGGTGGATGTACTTTCCTACAATAGGAATAGTACGATAGGAAAGTACCTCTATGCGATTTTGATTGTAATTTAAAAGTAACCTAGGATGCACCACTTAGAAAATACAAGCTAATGGATTAAATCTGCCAACAGCAAAAAAAAGGAGCATGACATCTGTAGCTTATGATGAATATGCTAGACCTCTGACCATGTGTACCAAACAAATCAAAGAAATGGTGGATAGGTGGGACTTACAAACTGTAACCTAGTTTTATATTGTTGTGTCACCTTGACCTGGGTACCTGACCTAGTGACCTGATTTTGTTACAGGGTGCATCATTAGGCAAAGATACATGTGGTGTGAAGTTTTGTGAAAGCAAGCTCAAGACTATAAAGGAATTACTGCTCAAATGCTATTTGAAAGGGTATATCAAGATGACCTGCATGCTAGGTGTGCAATGCATGAATTTGGATACATGTAGTACACGTACAGCATCTCATTGTAAGTTCTATCTGTGAGTTGATGTCATGATAAAACTATTCAGAAAAAACAAAAACAAAATAAAAAGAAAGAAAAAAGAAAATTTCATTGAGGTAGTCAGGTACAATGCCAGTGGGGGTGAAGGTGAGGTTTGACTGCTGAGGTCAAGATATATTATGCACTTGTTTTTAAGGCGGTGGAGACCTGACCTGTGCCACACAACATTACTGCAATTACATGTTACGGGTGAGAACATTAGAAGATGACAATAGAAGAGATGGTACATGTAGTAGTCACTAGGAAACCGCTTTCGGCAGCATATGACCAGTTTCGGTGGCAGCCAGCGGTGGCCAGCGACAGTGACGCTGGCTGCCGCTGGCCGCCGCCAAAAGCCAATAGGAAGGTTTGGGATTGACTGCAGGTCGGCGGCAGCCAGCAGCAGGCAGCGGCACATGGCGGAGGCCTGCGGCAAGCCTTGCTTAGGTGCTGTCTGGCGCCGGCTGCTGATTCCTGTCGCTGTCTGCCACTGGCCACCGTTCCCTGCCGCTGTGCTCCACTCTGTATTTCATACTACATGCTGTGTGTTGTAAAATATGGATCTACAGTTGGGGATGGAAGAGGTTCCAGTAAATGTATTCATTTATTAGACTTTATAACATGACTTGTACCCCCATTAACTTAATACATGATCATGATGATGAACACATGTGACTTTGTATCTCATTCAATCACATAAAGGCAACTAGTTCGCTTGAAATTGAAATCTACTCCAGATGTACTATATACATGTACTGTTATGTTGAATCCTTCACCTGCAATTTAAGACCACCCTTCTACCAGAATCAAGTGGTCATATAATAAGTGGTCTTTTATATTAGGTAAAGTACATTTACATATATAGACCTTATTGTGCAGTGGCACAAATGTGATTAAAAAATTAATGCAGGTGGCCTCTCCCTGCATGTACTACTATATGGCAACACACACAAATATGCCAGTCTTAGTTATTGCTTATTAAGTTACTAGTGTGTACCTGTGTGTGCAACACGAACTTCTCACACCATCCGACAAATAACAATATTTAAAAACTAGAAAAGATGATTTGCTGCATAGCAGATCAGTGTGTGTGTCTTCAAAGCTTATTGGTATGGCAATGTACAACTAATCCATAACATAGGAGTAGAAGCTGGAATCACATCTCTATCTATTTTAGCTTTGAAGTTTCTCAAGTTTCAAAATTTCTAATGGTGCTACTCAGCATAATTTAGATTGCTGCAACTTTTGCTTCTTGATTAGAAATGGGTTCCCTTCAAGCACTCTTGGAATCGTTAATTTTTCGACAAATACTTGCGTTCACTTTTGGGTTTTTTCCATGCCTGTCGTCAAGCTCGATTACGTTTGCTACTTTGTACGCATCGGAGCTTTTGGCAGCAGCCACACGGGCCGGTGTCACTGCCAATGGCTGCTGCTGAAACTGGTCATATGTCGCCAAAAGCAGTTGACTAGTGAGGGTACATGATGTTCTCAGTGATATGTGTTAGGTATAGCTGAAGATGCGAGCGTCAGCAATACAAAGTATAGATAATAATGTCAGTGGATCAGGCAGTAGCACCTGGTTGTTAGGTCCCTCTAGGGGCCATTTACTAAACCAGTCTAGAGGGGCAATTAAGCTGTAGTGCCTTGGAACAGCTGAAAGAAATTATCTGCTGTACAGTGGTACCTGTCTTGAGAGACCCCTCTAATGAGAGACCGCATATCTTTTTAAGATCACTGTCTCACACATTGTGCTATCTTTTTCATGTTATTATATCTTGAATGAAAGACCTGTTTTGAGAGACCACATTTTGACTTCCCCTCGGGGTGGTCTCTCAAGACAGGGGCCACTGTATAACCTTTCTTTTTGTCAGACACTGTTCCACAAATTTAAATATTGTTCCCAAGATCTTTATATCACCATTGAACTAAAGCCATATCCTGTGGCAGAGAAGTCCGTGCGTACGGAGAGTGATTGTCAGATTCTCGCGCGACAACACCAAATCTGAGCAGGCTTTGGCAACATGGCGTTTTTGTGTCCCTGGGGGATAAGTGTGGCTGGAAGTTGCAATCTGGAAGCTCGCGACAAGTGACCTGGTGACTGCACAATGTCTGTGCTCATGCACAGTAGGGGTGAGGAAGAAAATCAACTTCAATGGCTAGATACTGAGTACTCTTCTGATAGGATAATTAACTGTTCTGTTATATCCTATATTCACATGTGTTTATGGTAAGAGCTTGCTGCCCCTCACTATAAGTGGCAGTACATCTCATTATACCAGACAAATTTCCAAGGAAAGGAGTCCTTTAATAAGTAAACATATTTTCTTCAAAGGACAAGATGATCTGTTAATATATGCATCTATCCAGATATAGACAAGACATATAAATAGAGCACTAATATTGTTAATATTGAAGCTTTATTTTACATATCACATGCATGTTTTTTCCTGAGGAAATGCCACAACCAATCACTATGTTCTGATAAGAAAAGTCCATGCGTTAAGAAGTATAAGTAGAGTACCATTCATCCCAATAATTCCTCATAGGAGTTCCTTGAAATTGTAGTTCCAAAGACAATGGAATGCTGTAAATTGCTTTAATTTCACTGCATTGTTATATTTGTTTATTTGCTGATATGACACAGAACTGTGAAAATAAAAACACCCAAAAATAGTATTTTGACATTGTTTGAATAGTGATTATGTCCAAAATAGTGAAATTAAAACTACATTGATATGGCAAATACAAAAAACATGCAAAGTCAAACATGCAAAAATAAAGCAATTTACAGTATTTCAAAGGTAAATCAGCAGCCCGTAGAGAAACCTAAATTGTACTTGGTTTTTCTTTTCATGTGAAATGATTCTGAAAGAAAAAGAGAAGATACCTATAGGTCTATATGAAAACTTGCACAACTTCCTGTTTAAGAAGGAAAAAAAAACATCAAAACTTCAGTTCAGTGCATAGGTCATATGTGACTGCACTTGGTGTACGCATGTAAAATAGTCCCTCCTTTGTGGGAGACCATCCCTAAAGCAGGGCCAAAAGTGATCACCAAGAAGGATGGTCTCTCAAAAAAGGTAAATTTACGTGGGAATGAACACTTAGGGACCTGGAAAATGTGGTCGTAAAAAGCAGGTAGTCTGTCAAAAGTGTGATCTCTCAAAGGAGCCCAGGAACTTAACTGTGTATTTTGTCTGATGAACAATGAATAAATTTTGTGTATCACTACCTGCAATGGGACAGCTATTTTTTTTTTTTTCTTTTCTTTTTGTGAAGTCAAATAAGTAATGAAAACTGTGGAAGTCAGATTTACAGACATCTGTCCTCAACAATAATTTTGAATATGTCTGTACCTCAAAGAAGAAGATATCCACTTTTACTTTGTCTATTCCCAAAAATGCCACGGACAATATTGATTCTGCTTCCTCAAAGTCCTAAAAAAATTTTGCATTAACTCTTTAAGTGCCAAATGTTTGACTGAGTTAACAGCTTTTCTCTGCGCATTGGGTGCAATGCATCCTGGGGTACTTTCTCTGGAACTAGAGGCATGCTGGTGCTTGAATGAAAGGTCTTTTTATGAGGAATAGGAATCTGAGATCCTTATGATAATTCAGACTAGTTTCACTTTAGTAGATCGGCTTAAGATGTGATAGGCACTGAAAGAGTTTATCTTTGGGACAGTGTAGCTCATTTTAGCCTGAGACAGCCCTCTAATTTTTGTGCATAACATAGCGAGGAGTAGGTTTGAATAAAGTTTTGTTCTTCTTTTTGCCAGCATATCTTTCAGGAAACAGAACACACAGAAAATATTAAATCAAGCGTACATCCTTGTTTTACACATAAATCATCAGTTATGTAAATATATATATATAAAGCAGAATAAACATTATCATGGTGTCTATTATATAGGGAAACCTGCAAACTTTTCAACCTATCAGTGCTATCCTAGGAGCAAAGGTTTTAGATCTCATAATTTTGCAAAATGTGTATTTATTTTTTTAACTACCTAATATTTTTATATATATGACACCTTGGACATCAATAGGTCTGTAATTTTTAGTTTTTAGAGCAAGGATCAACCTGAGAAAGTGTCATAATACCCAGGATTCCATAGTAGTCTGTGTAACCCTTTCCCTAGAATTAAGCCAGACTCAACAGGTTTCCTTGCAAATATCCTGCCCAGAAGGGTATCATTAGGGAGTGTGCCCTAGTGGCAACTTTAAAAAATACATTTGTTAAATTTGCAGAGATTACAAGTTCAAGCTCTTGCTGTACAAATAAAACATCAAGATATGTGTAAACTCTATTGGATTTGCCAAGTCTAGATTGATGTAAAGAGTTTAAGTGCCATATGTCCAGTCATTGCATATATTTTCAAACCTATCCTTGTACATTTTCAAGGTTGAAAATATAACATTATGTGTTTAGAACCACTGAATTTCCTATATTTTCAAAGAAATCAAAAAATGGTAAAAGAACAAGTTTTCGTCATCTTTCTTTCATATTTAATGCCACAACACAATTTACTATTGAAATTGAATTTTTAAAAAATGAGTGCAGCTGATGTAACCTGTGTCATTTGTTATCTAGAGCAAACATAGAAGAATATGAAGAAAATCGTAGAATATAGAATCAATTATATCTATCTATCTATCTATCTATCTATCTATCTATCTATCTATCTATCTATCTATCTATCTATCTATCTATCTATCTATCTATCTATCTATCTATCTATCTATGTATCTATCTATCTATCTATCTATCTATCTATCTATCTATGTATATATATATATATATATATATATATATATATATATATATATATATATATATATATATATATATATATATATATATATATATATCAAATAAGCAATGCATTTTTACCTCTCAGCCCATATGAGCCCTAAGGGTATTGCTATCGCCGGTGTCTGTGTGTGAATCCAGGTCTCCCTTCTTCTTGCACGCGATTTCAGAAAAAAACAGATAAGCTGGGATCATGAAACTTTTTATTTGATCACCCATTTTGATGTTTACGTCAAGGTTGAAAGACAATGACCTTGAGCCAAGTTAAGATCTCCTAGGTCAATTCTCTATACATTTCTGGCGCACAATATCAGGAGAACCAGAATTGCTAGGATAGTGAAACATTTACAGATAATCTCCCTTGTAATTTGAATGAAAACTGTTCATAAGACCTAACATACATATAATATGCCCAAGGCCCACATCTTTTCTTGCATGGTGGAGCAGAACTGGTGTCCTGGGCACACTATGATCTTTGAAACTGGAGGAAGGCAAAGATTTCTGGTGCCTTAACACACAGTACAATAAAGGTGTGTAAAACAGATCTCTATACAGCTATGGGAACAAAACTGTGTATCAGTTATCCAAGAATAAATAAATTTGCACTAAATACCCATATTAATGAGGTCTTATATATTTATGTAATTTTAAGTACAGATATAAAATAAGTAAATGATAAACAGTACATTTTATTGTGATTTGGTGTTCAGTGATAGCTTTGTAAACATTTCCTGAAGGGATTAAACTATGCGTTTTCTTCAAATTAGCAATTTATGTGTTAATTGAGCATTACATAACACAGGGAAATGAGCTCAGACAATAAAAATTTAGCATTAGACTGAGCAAGGGAGCTCATTTTACCATAATATGGGAATGGGTCAATGCCCCCCAAAAATACCCACCCACCCACCCACCCACCCCCCAAAAAAAATTTTAAAAAAGAAAGAAAACCCAACATAATATTAATATATATGTTATAAAACATTTTGGTCAACCACCTGTTTCAATTCCAATGCAAACTTTGTGTTTTTTTGACTGACGTGGTTAGCAAACAGTCAGATTATTTCTGAAGTGTCACAGTTTCCCCACAAAAGCACAGTACTTCTGAAGGGAAATGGTCAATCTTTTTGTAGAGCATTAATGACATCATGAAGACAGTGCTGCACAAACAGTATCAATTTTGAGCACACAGAAGTGTAGCCCTCCTTTCAGAGACCATCCCTAACCTAGTGCCATCCTAGAAGTCCTCACATAAAGCAGGTGATCTGCCAAAGGAGGTTCCAACTGTTGCACCCTCTGTCTTACTGCTAACCCTTACTTGGACAGACTGATGTACACTACATCCCATTCCACCTTGCTGTCATGTGTGCACTCACTTCACGGTACAGTGGTACCTCTTTTGAGAGACCACCCCAACGGCGGGTCAGTGTGGTCTCTGAAAACAGGTGGTCTTTCATTAGAGGTACAACAACATGGAAAAGATAGCGCAGTGTTCTGAGAGAGCAGTCTTAAAAAGATATGCGGTTTCTCATTAGAGGGGTCTCTCGAGGGAGGTACCACTGTATTATAAACTCTAGTAAAATCTCTCGACGACAGATTCTGCATTTGGGCAGCAGACTGCAGCTGCCAGTGGCAGACAGCATTGATCTGCTGCTGAAGAACACTGTCTGGCTGCTGTTGAAATCAAAGTGTCGTCTTTGGAGTTCATCAGCAGATAGTGTTACTGAGTGGTAGACTGAATTAGCAAGTTGCAGAGTGTCTGTCCATCTGATAACTTTTGCTCGTAAGTGCGAAGTGTTCAAGCTAACCCAGTATAACTTTCAGGACTGTAGGGCATATGAAATTCTAGGTCAAGTTCAATATCGGTGGTGCCATCTACAATATTATGTACTATATGGGTCAAAATGTGAAAATTTGTGACACTCCAGCATTGTTAATGTGTGATAGATCTTCATGAAGTTTGGTGGGATTGTGGAAGAGGTCCAGCTCTAACTTGTTTATTATACTAGTGGCACCATCGATAATTTGACAGAAATTATGAGCCAAAATGTCTTTTAAGATTTAAGATTCTGTATCTCAAAAAGCAATTGGATTAGACATGCCAAATTTATATGATACATAGGCCATGCCCAATTCTAGAATGTAATTAATGTAATATCAGTGACTTTAACCCAGGGAACAATTTAACCGGTATCGCATCGCAAAAAGCGATACAAAATGTACCGTGTGCGACATAATCAGCTGTCTGTGGAGCAAAGTTGCGATACAGTAATTTTTTATCGTATTTTATATAGAAGCTTGAACTGAAACGTATCTGGGGTGACAAATGCATTAATTGTCATGAATTTTGGCTTAATTTTCAATTATAAAACCCATATATTGTTGCTTCGAATTTTACTGCAGCTTTCTTATCTTTCTGTTTGTTGAATTCTTCCTTTTGGGTCACCCTTAACTCCTAGCACTCTGCCAGTATCTGGTATCGCACACAGTGTGCCACCGGGCAGTTTTCTAATCGCTTGCGCAAGGAGAGGACATGCTGGATTGAACGTGCCTGGGCTCTGTGAGTTTTGCGATTCAATCCTAGTGATCAACACAAAGTCGGTCAGATATTACATGAGGTATAATTCTGTGCAATTTTTATTTCAATTTACCCCCTAAATTTTTTTTTATGCCTTATGGGAAGTCAAGCGTCTGGTCACCTTTTTTTTTTTTTTTTTTTAACCAACAAACACTGTCACGGGCCGTGCAACACAAGCGAGTGTGAACAGGCATGAGTCCGGCATGGTTTTCCGTTATGTGCGTACATTTTTCCCGGCCTTCGGTCAAAAATTTCATTCCTCATTTGTTCTTTTATACAGATATTTATCCTTTCAGACATTTTTAATCAAATTAAAACAACAAACTTTGGATAAAAACATCCTGCCGTGACGTATCTGAGACGGCGATCGACAACACATCGTGTTTATGCAAATCTCAATCAGGCTTAGCTTCGTCACCGTGCGGTGATGGAATCTGTGTATTTTCCTTGCCTTGCTTACGGAATTTTCATTCCTGCCTTTATCTGTGTCTAGATCTGTTCCATCGAAGTCATTTTGCGAAAGTATCATGTCAAAATTTGGCATCTTGGTCCTATAATCTTTGCGTGTATGCGACATGTTCACCTGCACAACAAATAGAACTTGACTCAAGCACATGGCAAACAACGAGTTTGATTGGACGGTGACTTGCACGTGACCAAATCCATCCAATGAGAAACCTGGATATGACCCAGCGCATTTATAATGAGGTTCGATTCTCATTCTGGGCTATTTTTTTTGAGGGATACCCCAGGAATATTTATTTCTCAGCCAATAAGAGAGCTTGTTACATTAAGAGACGAAATTGTGAGGATTCCAGCAGTTTAAAAAACAATGGGGGACGACGCAAAACGTTGTGGCGGCAAAGGGGCAAAGTTACGAAGTTTTAGCATAAATTTTGGGAGCATAATATAACTTATTTTTAGTATGATATTTTTGGCCTTGCTCCTGTACATTTGAATTTCTGCACAGGCCCAGGTCCTCCTGCACTAAGGTTGCCTGGCTAAGGATCCATTGGTTTTACGTGCAGACTGTAGTGAGCAAGACAAGTGCATAATACTAGCAAGCCAAAATATAAATACAAGCTGCAGCTTGATTGAAGATCTAAGCTTTAGCACTACATGATACTGTGTTGAGTAAAAAATACACACTGGTGCAGTTGAAGGTTGAGAAGCCTTTTTGAAAAGGATCCATACTGTGATAATCGCACACTCACAGAGCTGTTAGTAATACTATTATTATAAAGACTGACATTGAAGTTTATGATACTTTTGTGATCATTTTGAATAAATTGAAATGCCAAATTGCAATTGAATTTTTTTAAAGTAGAAGAAAAAAAATTGAACATGCACCACTGATGATTCATTGTCCAATCCATGATCAGATGACTACAAGCATTTGCATGCACCACTACAGCTATGTTATTTATCACTCAGGCATGCTACAGAGGATGATTAAGGATCCAAGGCAAGGGCACAATAAGACAATCAGTTCACATTCACACACATCACTGTCACAGAGTCAGCAGACTGCTGGTTGCTAAGCTTGCCGACAGTTACAATATAATGAGTCAGTGAGGAGATCACTGTATTCCCTCATTGAATCATTATGAATTTTAAGCATAATATACAAAGATATAAAAAACATGCAAGTATAGTGCCAATAAGTGACTGTCACATGCAATTAAGTTGAAATTTTGGAAAGGTTTGTGGCTCAAGATAAATTGCTACACAAAATTAGCTGAGTGCTACACAAAATCCTGTTTCGTGGAGCAAATTTGCGATACATTTCTGAAAATCTAAATTGTTCCCTGTTAACCTCTTTTTGTAAAGTCACCAGGCCTGTAAAGTTGATATAGGTAATTTTTTTATGGCAGGGTCTAGCTTGGACATTCATTGTAACGAGAATTGAGCCTCTGGATCAAAAGTGCACTTAATTAGATGATACATAGAACTGTACTGGCTGACCTCCTGTTTGGGGCACCATGATCCAGTAATTGTGGAGCTTGGCACTTGTCCAACTTTTCATTATTTTTTTTTCAATAACTCGAGAAGTTATTACCTGATCTGAACAAACAGACCATGTATGGATCGAAAGCTGGATGCAAAGTGCACATTTTGAACAATGAGAATTTTTAATCGTAGTTGAGGATCAAAGTCAAATGACCAGTTTAAATATAGCAAGGTTTCCAACAGAGGTTAAAATTTCCTACTCTAAAAAAATTGAGGGCAAGATGTCCTACTCTATTGTGTTGCAAAAAAAGGAGAGGAAGAAAGGTTCAGATTGTATTTTCACATGATATAATGAAATGTTTAAATTTTGTTACCACATAGTGACGCATGCATTGTGATTATTTTGACTATTGTATTAGATCACATGGGTCATTCAATATTATATTCCAACATGTTCAAGTCATGTACCAATTTAAGCGTTAAATCAGTTTTCCAAATAGTCAGAAAGCATTCTCCTTTTCCCAAGCTCCTTTGAAATGCTTTCAGGTTGAGTGGTTGCTCTTGTCATATGTTGTAACACTGGTATTGTTGTTAAGTTAGTGTGCCAACATTGACTTCTTGTTCTCCCTCAACTGCTTTATTCTTTCTTTCTTTCTTTCTTTCTTTCTTTCTTTCTTTCTTTCTTTCTTTCTTTCTTTCTTTCTTTCTTTCTTTCTTTCTTTCTTTCTTTCTTTCTTTCTTTCTCTCTCTCTCTCTCTCTCTCTCTCTCTCTCTCTCTCTCTCTCTCTCTCTCTCTCTCTCTCTCTCTCTCTTTCTTTCTTTCTTTCTTTCTTTCTTTCTTTCTTTCTTTCTTTCTTTCTTTCTTTCTTTCACATGTGAATTTGTGGTCAGTTTTTCTCAGTCACTACCAAACTTGGCATAGCTGGAAACCTAGTGGTGAAGATGTGCATATTGTTTGGAACAGTCATGATGTTTAAAATCATGCAAATTAGGGGCAATTAAGATTTTAAAAGTTCCATATCTTCCAACCTTTTATAGATAGACACAAAATTTAATGTAGTACAATCATACAGGTTTGTGACACCTGCCCATCTAATGGACAATGAAAAACAAAACTGTATACATTTTAAATTATGCTAATTAGGAGCACTTGAAACATTTAAAGGTTGAATATCATCCAACTATTGTGAATAGAGGTGCCAATGTAACTTCAATTGATAGGTTTGTGACATAGCCATATCCAGTGAAACATGAACCAAAGTTGTAGCATTTTGATTTATGCTAATTGAGTGAGTACACAGAATTTAATTCTTGAATAACTTCCAAACTATTATAGGTAGACATGTCTTTCTATTGTCAATTTGTAGGTGTGTGATATAGCTGCATCCAATGAAACAATTGGACCACAGTTGTACATGGAAAATTACATGTAGGTGAATACACAAAATGGAAATCTGGAACAACTTCAAAACTGTTACAGACAGAAGTGCCGTTCCCGCTTCAATGGCATGTTTGTGAGATATCCGCACCCAATGAAACATGGACGAAAAGCAGTAGCATTCTAATTTTATGTGTATAAGGTGAATACACAAAATTTAAATATGGAATAACTTGAAAACCTTTACAGATCAGAGATGTCATTTCCACTTCAATTGGTAGGTTTGTGACATAGCCACAGCCAGTGAAACATGAGCCAAGGTTATAGCATTTTAATTTATGCAAGTTAGGTGAATACACAAAATCTAAATCTTGAATTACTTCAAAACTATTGTACACTGAGGTGTCATTTAAACTTCAATTGATAGATTTGTGGGATAGCTGCATGCAATGAACCGTGAATCAAAGTTGTGAAAGTTTGATTTGTGAAAATTAAGCAAATGTACAAAATTTGAATCTTGAATATATAGCTTCAAAACTATAATAGGTTGAGTTGTCTTTCCTACTTCAATTCATAGGTTTTTGACATAGCCGCATGAAAAAATATAGTTGCAGGAGTTTAATAAATTGTGAGTGCGCAATCTTCGAAAGTTTTTTAGGCTTTCTGATATTTCCTTTTTGTGTTTGATTGGCCTGGTCGAAGTCCCAAAATACTGATACATGAATGTACTGTAGTCCTGCCTTTAAAAGCACCTCCCAGGGCTGATCCAAAGTTAAGTCATAAAGCAGGTGATCTCTCCACAGGGGTCCCAAATGGTGCCTAAGATAGCATTTAGAATGTAAAAAAAATGTGGTCTTTTAGGGCAAGTCATCTATCTAAGGAGATACTACATGTATATGCCCTCTGTTGCATGAAAAAGGCTGTTACGTATGAACATGTATTTGTAATTTGTAAGCTATTATTTGTATTTGAATCCTTTTTGTGGTGCCAGCGTAAGCTGCTGGCGAGACGTAGCACTTACTTTCTGGATGTCCGGATGTCCGTCTGTCAACAAAAACTTCGGAGTGGCATTATTTTAGTAATCTCACTGGGCAGGGCGCTCATACTTGGGTAAATGATTTATAGTGATGGTCCCTGCAGATTTGTACCTATCCCGGCAAAAGCTTCTCCGGGCTGTATTTTTCATACGGTAACACCTTCATGTAATATACATAGGTAGGTTTTCTGGATAATATATCTTATACCATAACACCTACAGCTTCCAAATTTGGTCTGTGGATCCTTCATATGATAGGAATGTGTCACACACAAAATTGTTACACTCTTGGCCTTTGACATCACATTTCATTAAGTTTTGGTAAGTTTTTTTTTTCAGTAGTTATTGCCCGTAAACAAATGGGATACTTGTACAGTCAGCCTTGCTGTCTATCTCTGGTGGTGGACTATGTACTATGCAATACTTGATCTTCTTACTAATACTTTGCTCATTATGTTATTGATACTTTGTTCAGTGTTGATTTTATGTTTATTATACATTGCTGTTATTTTCATAGTTGATATTCTATTCCTTATTTGTGGTCTGTTCTCTAACAGTGTAAGAATATATCAACTTCCTGGAAGTAGGAGAAAAACCTTGGGGATGTTTCTAAGAAAGCAGGAAATGCTAACCTATATAAATATTGTCTAGCTATTAAAACCTAAATTCTTTTAGTTTACGTTTCCTGTTTGCATGGTCTCAGAGCAAAAATGTTGCATAAGCAACCAATAGATATTTATTTTTATTTTTAAAAAGTGTTAAGGATGGTTCAGCATTATCATCATTTTTGAATTAGTACTTAGGGTACTAAATTTCATGACCCCCCTCCCTCCCCCCAAATTAGTACTTTAAAAATGATGATTTTCCCAGATAATCATAGCAAAATTGCACAAAACGGGCCAAAAATTGACCATCATTTTCCATATTCTGTAAAAGTGTACAGACCCATTTAACCCCCTCCCCCCTTGCGTACTGTAAGTACTAAGTCAAAAATGATGAAAATGTTGAACCATCCCTTAGAAAAAGAAACTTTTAAGCAAATGTCAATTCAAGGTTGTTTCTGTATCAGTTTAAAAACTAACATTTGCAGAAACAAACTTTTTTTGAACATACATGTATGGGCCTGATTGGTATGTGATATGTACTTTCCGTCTCCTCAATCAACTCTTTTCTTCCCCCTTGACACTGACATGGTAGAGGAACAGCTTTCCTTGGGCCATGCTATTGTGATAAAGCTCATCAACAATCTTTGCTTTTGTTTTTATCAACAAAAAATCAATGAAAAATCAAGGAAGACAACATTTTGCAGTTTAAAGTGAAAGGGTCAAGACTGAGTAAGAGTGTCCCTTCGGTATTTTTCTCAGTGACTCAACCATGTGAACAGATTTCAGAAAGTCGGCCAACCCACGCCAGAAAAGTCTCTCAGCTCCAGGGCAATGCTATTTTAATGGGTCTCATTTACATTTTTCATACGTGTATGGCCAGTAATTTTCCCGTTTTTTTTTCAAAACCGAACCGGAATTGTGCATTTTTTTTTCATCCTTGAAATGGAATTTGATAAATTTTCTTGTATGAAATATATATAGATATATAGCAGTGAAACAGAATTTGAAAATTTCTGCTGATGAAGCGGAATTCCTCTTTTTTTTAAATGGAAAATCATTGGCCCTTAATGTGTCTTTTATTAATGATGGATTCATCATACTTTGTTTAATCTAATTTTGTTTTTGTTTTGTTTATTTTTGTTGTTTTTATTTTTTAAACAACCAGTTTGGGTCAGTTTCACCAGGTTACAGTGGGCGTCAGGATTATTAGGCATGAGTCTCCACTCCTCTCTCAAATCTACCTTTGTGTGGTACATGTATGAAAAAAACTGATGTACTTTGCACATTGAAGATATGACAAAAGAGGGTTGTATGTGAATATTTATTGGTCCACTCACAGAGGGTACCTGTTATGTTTTCAGGTTGTCTGTCCTTTCATGATTCTGTCCACCCACCGTTTGTTTGTGTACATGATGTCTCAAGATGTATTGACCACCTGAAAGGCAAATAAAGCTCATGTCCAACCAGGACAGCATTTCTTGACTTGCATACATTTTGGTAACTGCAACCTTTCAAAGTTACAGGGCCAAGGTAAAAATCTGGACCCATCAATTGATGCAAGGTAAAAATCTGGACTCATCAATTGATGCCTTACATTGAAGTGACTCTAGTTATTATTTTGCTTTAATAATTATAAGGACAATCTGATGGTCTCTTTTCAGGTGCCCCTGGTGGCTTCAGGCACAACCACAGCAAGCACCGTGTCCTACAGCACCACAGTCACTGTGGTAAGTCCTCATCACATGATGTCCACCTTGGAATATTGGCTGTTGACCCAGAAAGTGCTAATTATAATCATGGCTGTGGTCGTTTTCTCATTATCGTTGAACATACATAATGGTCAAATTCCTCATGAAGATGCCTTTCACTCAAATTCCAGCAAGCCTAGCCTAAAGCACAAAGTAGTCTTAGTCAACAGCTTTCCTCAGGACACTATTAGCAAGCAAGGAACTGTGATCATATAGACGAACTTAGATAATACAACCAGGGGCATACACAAGAATACAAAATTTTACTTCACAACTACAATTACAAATTATGCGCTACTACAGTTAAGCCCATGTTAAACTTAACAGTCACCAAATGCATCAACCTTTTGCAACTTTTTTCCAACCATTTGAGTGAAAGGCAAACCTTTTTCAAACACTTTCCAAGCCATTTCAAAACCAGTTCCTATTATTGCATTTATAGACCTATTTAACACTTTTAAACCTTTCTCTAATGGTTAACAACCATTTCACACACATTCCCAACCTGATTCATGAAAATGTTGAAATGGTTTGAAACCCTTTGTCGACCTTTTGCAAACCATTTACAACCTTTACAAATCCCATTACAGCACTTTGCAACACAATTAAATGCATTTGGCTGTTAATTTTTAGATGGACTTAACTGTATACAGGTACTACACTGCAAGTTTGCAATGGCATTGGCCAGTATGGTGTTTGCGCAGTTATTATTGACATGACCAGAATCATGATGATAAAATTAAGCTGGAGTGTCATCTTGTAACAGAAACATGGACTTATAAATAAATGTCCTTACTGCCACAAGGTGGCACTTCCATCGCTGCTGTTCACAGAGATGCCAACAAGGTGGAGCCTCTGTCACAGTGCACTAGCTTTGGCACATGACCAGATGATGGTATAGATTTTACATTAACACTTGCTGAAAACATGCCTAAAATTTGCAATGAATTCATCAATGGTCCACCTGAAAGAAGCAGGACAAGCTATGGACATGCAGTACTGTTTCATTAATAATTGCTCTGTGATTGCACACACAAGGCGCACAAATTGCGGACAAATATTAAATGCGTTGTCATCTGTGACAAAAAAACTATGCTGTGCCTTTAGTGCAACAATTTGCATGCAAATAGCATGACGCTTTTTGCTGGCAAATAGTAGGCCTGCAATAATAACAATAATAATTAATGATAATTTATTCAACCTCCTAGATAGGAGACATAAAATACATCAAAATTCATGACAATATTGGTACCAGTAAAATAAATACATCAAGATGAATGAGAATCAGTGTTTCACAGGGGAGACTGTCAGGCCCCCACCACCCGAATCGGCAGGGCAGCGACCGTGGCAGAATGACTGGGAGAGCCCCAACCACTTGGTCGCCACTCTCTACAGCCACTCCACCGCGGCAACCACAATGCCGACAAGAGCAGGGGGCACCCCACAGCAACCACTCCACTTAGGGCTATGGGTCCACAGCCCGCTCACAAATGAGGGGCCCCAATTAACTATTGGATCCCCACCGCCGGGGCCAACAGGGCCGCGACCGCGGCAGGGCGACAATAATAATACATTCCAGTGCGAGCAAAAAAATATTAACAATTAGACACGGAGTCCAGGGTGCGCCCAGCCATGATTTACTGGTCCCGACTTTTTCCTAATGATTTAATGTTAGATCTACAGCAACAAACATCCTGTACCATTGAAAAACCATTATGGGCAAGCTCAGCATATAGGCTAGATGAAGACTGATACACCAAAAGGAAGTAGAGTTATATAGCAGAAAATAAGTAATTTACAATTGATGGTTAGTTTTATTGAAGGCAAAACTTATATGTTTGGAAAAAACAAACTTCTGGTGGATGTTGAAATGGAGGGTAGGCACAAGACGTTGCCTTCACCAGTACCAAATACGGCTATACAGTGAATATCGATCCTTCCATGTGTCTTTCGATCATAACAGAAAGCTTCAGAAGAACTATCAAAGCCCTGATCCTACAAAAATGCAAGTTATTTACAATTAATGGTATTGAAGGCAAAACTAACATGTTGGGAAGCTATAAAAAAAATAAAATGAAATAAAAAAAAAAAAAAAAATAACATGTTGGGAAAATACACTACTGGTGGATGTGCAAATGGAGGCCTGGCACAAAAGTAAATAAGTTGCTTTCATCGGTATGAAATGTAGCTATACAGTGAATATCCTTGTGCATGTTTTGTAATGATAAGAGAAAGCTTCAGAATAGCTATCTGAGTGCTATTAAATTCTACCAAAATTTCAAAGTTTTTACACTTTAACAACATCAAAAGAGCCAATTTTGCCACTTTTATGGTGCCCAGCAACCATGCTTTCACCAACGGTATGCTGTTGAGACCTGAATGGAAGTTCAAGAAGGAAGTGGACGGTCTGTTAGTCTCCATTGTCCTATTGGTCCACTTCACTAATCTTCAGCATTAATTATTCAAATAGGTCATATGACGATATGACATCACCATCTGCCGATAAAAATGATGGTCTGAATTTCATTTCTAACATTTGAGACAGTGACGTTAGGCATATATTAACTGCATTGCAGTGACATTTAGCCAATGAGAAAGCATTTTACTGATGCAGACAAAGTTCAAACTTTCCAAAGATCCCAAACATGCATCTGTGATCCAGTCCTACAGAGGGCAGAAACCAATGCAATTTTACCATTGTTTTTGCATTGTTTTGTCAATTTCCAACTGTGAAAGTGTTATAAAAACCTTGTGCAGGGCACATTTACCCTCAGTTTAATTAAATTTTAAAAATATTTTGTGGCTGCAAGAGCACGAAGAGATTGACATAAAATTACCACAACATTTTGTTAATCATATATAAGCCCAAGTTCTACACTCTTTCTTTCTGCATTACAGTTTTTAAACATTACAATAATTGCATCAAGAGAAATCTAATTTGGCAGAGCCAGAGACATCAAATCTCAACAAAAAACTTATGTGGCTCTTAAAGAGTTAAAAGGTGAATAGTCAATGAGGGGGAAGCAAATATGATCAACAGACGAGTCCACAAAGCAGCTCAGATGCGGGTGCCCACACCTTGTGCAGTGCAACTGTGATTGGGCATTTTTTAGCTCAGCTGACTTGTCAGTCACCTGAGCTTTCGTGAGGGTCTGTCATCCTTCGTCCATCCACTATTCACATTTTTGACTGCTTCTCCAAAACCGTCAGCCAGATTCACTTCAAACTTGGTGGAAATGTGCCTTGGTTGAGTCTCTACTAAGTTTGTTCAAGTGGTCACACTCCATTGATTTTTGGATTTCTTTATGAATTTTTTTGTTCTTTTTGGAGACAAATCTTTAAAAGCTCTTCTTATTTGAAACGGCTCATGCAATTGGTTTGATATATATTACCCTTTCAAAACCTTAAAATGCCCTCTGAAAAAATTCTAAAGCGTGGGAAGTCTTGTTTATTTACATGTAAAATTGGAAAAAATATAGCCTTCTCCCCTCCTTTTACCTTCTTGTAGCCCCCCCCCCCCCCCACCTGAAAAAATTCCTAATGGAAACACTGCAATGTACACAGATTTGATCTTCACCCAATTTGTTCACTATATGGTGATGTTGTCATTTTCGGATTTGTAACAAATTATGAAAATTCTGAAAAATCTGTAAGTGGATATATTAATGTTAACAACAGTGGTAATAGTGTTAAACAAACATGACCTAGATATTAATCAGAAGGTCACAGCACCAGTTCAGTCTGTGCATATAAAGTCAGCTGAGCACAGAACTGTCACTGTCCTCTTGTTTTTTTTTTTTTTTCTTTTTTGTAAAGAATGCACGGACATGATGAACTGAAAAAAGGACTATTTGTGGACGATGCTCATGACAATAAAGGGTTCAATTACACATGACATGTATATTGACTGTGTGGGACATATCTTGTACAGTGCCATTCAAAAATAGACCGTGATATTCTGAAGCGCTGGGGCTGCTTACTTTGTTTCCTCAGGACCAAAATTATTCCTATGTTCCAAAAAAACAATTTTTATCTGGTACAGTGAAATGTCCCTGTTAATACAGTACCGATTTCGCATTTGCAACACCCCATGCTAGCAAATAATCTGGCATGCCAGAAATTCTCGCCGGCCAGAATCAGATGTGACTAGCCAGATGCAAAAACCGAGTTGTGCGCAAATTTTTGGCACGTCAGTTCGTCGTGCTGGAAAAATGAGCATGCTCACTTTGCATGTAGCACGCTTGAAATGTTTTTGGTCTCGACCATTAACATGTGCAAATTGTTTCTGGCGTCGGACGCTCGCGTTTTCGACGGCACTTTCCGCGCAGCATACCACCGAGAGAACAAACAAGATTTTTGCGCTGTGAATATCCGCCATGATCTAAATGAATATGCGCCCATGCTTGTGATCTTGATGCATGGATCCTATTTAATACAAAGAGAAACTTAACAAACCTAATTCTGTTAGCCCATGTACCATTTGAACACTATCAAGTCCGATATTCTAAGAGCAAAGTCCTATTCCGTACCATTCACTGAAAAACTGTATTGTTCTTAATCATAATAGCAAATTACTTTATAAAAGGAACAAATCATATTCATAAAATTTGAAATTTAGAAGAAAGTTTTAGGCATTTTTAACCTGTAAAAAATCGGGTCATCAGTGGGGAACCAGCGCAAGACTTGTTTCAGTGCCATTAATCCATTAATCTATGTCATGAGACATTGAGAGGAGAGATGTTTTCTGTGAGGAGCTGTTCTTCAAATTAGTTTATTTTCTTGTAGGACTAACCTTAAACTCCCAGCACGCCAGTTTCCAGTGTACTAGTAGAACTAGCCTACTATAATAGCATGTCACTCAAACTTTTGAAGTGGCTGATTAAAGACCGTCTCAAATTCCTGGTGGTGTTTATTTACATGCAAGTATGCACGTTTTATTGTAGAGAAACGTCAGTTCTTGTCCATGGCTACTTCGATTTTGCATTTAAAATGAATATTTTCCTTCTACAATGATTTAAATCAATGATCTGGCCGTAGTTTGCGACAATTTGAATGATGTAACTTTGCAAAACTGCCACACAAAAATAGGGTGATTTCATCGTCCCGGTCTTGATCTTTTTTTCGTCTACCCGCCATGGTCTTCATATCGTTAGAATGCGGAGAACCTAGTCTATTTTAAGAAAGCTCTCCCATTGGCTGAAACAAAAGTACTTTAGGGGAAACCCCACCAAAGCTGCTTCTATTTCAAACGTCATTTTAGTCGGAAACTACTGAAGACGATTCTCCGGAATATTCTAGGTCAGTCAGATAAAGTGCGTTTATCGACTATTTACTGCAGCAACAAACTCGACCACTATAATTTAATGACAACATTGACACAAGACCGATCTTAAGAAAAATTACAGAGGAACCATCGTCCATGTCGTTAACCAAGGAAAATGCTGGGACCCGTACCCATGCAATTGTATTCACAGAGTGACTGTGACACAGGCTTGGCCGTTTTGATCAATTCATGATTCAGATCGATAGGCCTATATTCATTTTGTTAGGGTGTGGGACACGAGTTTTTGTTTAAATTGACAACGCTCAGCAAAAGTCATGCTGATCAGTTTGCATGAAATGCAGAAATAAAAAAGTTACAGCACTTTTACCCCAGCACATCGCGAATTGTGCAAAAAACAAAAAACCTGCCTTTGTTGCGAAGGTCACGTGATGAGAAATTAGACCTAAAGCGAAGGGGAAACAAAGATAGCGAGCGAGGCCTGCTCACGCAATTCGCGTAGATGAAACGCAACTTGCCCGGCTATTTGACGTGCGCAAGAAATTGGCATGCTTTTTGCGATGGCACATCTAGACAAAAATGCTCGCAACTGAGCACGCACAAATGTGGTGCACAATGCGAAAATGGTTAGCTAGCAAAAGGGACCCATATGCGAAATAGGCACTGTACTACATATTAAAAGGATTCAAAAGTATGGTTTTAATAGAGGAGTGATTGTAATTGGGGATATAATTTATCAGTGGTAAACAAACAGAACTAAATTAGTGCTCATGAACTCATATGAAATCTTTACAGAGGTGGCCTTAATTGGAGATTCCACTGTATATGTATGGATGAAACTGTTCTTGTGACATTGAGATGTCTGCTAATTTTGATAATGAATTTATGTTATTGATGACTTCAGCAAACTACTTATACTACTGAGCCTGCCGTGTGTCGTAACGAGACGAATGGGATCTGTTGTTGGTGTATGTTCTACCGACTCAACCAAAGTTGCATCAGAAACTGTCCCAATACTCATAAGCACAGGGTCCCAGATAAAGTATGGGCAACGAAAGATGGGAATCAAGTCTGCCAGGACCCAGACTTTGTGACTCATAAAATACCAAAGAGTGACAAAGTGTGTTCTAGGTGTCCAGAAGGTCAATACTTTCAAAGGCGTAAAACAGCTGTCGCCACAGGTTCAACAAAAACCATGACAACGACAAGTAGAGCGCCATCTAGTAGTGTACAGAGTACAAAGACTGTGGCTACTGAAATCACTACCCCTCAAACTGGGACTAGCAGAAAATTGGTTACCTCTAGCAAAAACAAAATTACAACTGGTAGACCTACTGTAGCAGTTAATATCAACGTATGTAGCGACAGTAACCCATGCTGTGTTATAGACTGTGGGAAAGGTTTCTATGGGGATGATATGACCATGGCCTGTGAGACGTGTTTCAATGAGAAGTGTATGAACTGTACCAATGGCACCAAAGCAGGCTGTACGTGGTGTACAGAGGACATGTTTCTGCATAAAGGAGACTGTGTGGACGAATGTCCAGAGGGATGGGAGCCCAGTTCCGAATCAGCTGGGATCAAGATGTGTGTGCGCAAAAAGGGCCTAAATCTTGCTGTTATAATCGCTCCAGTGCTGTGTGTCACTACCCTCATAATTGTTATCATTGTACTGGCTGTTATCCTGGTGAAAAGACGCAGGAACGTATCGCGCAACAGAAGGAAGTCAGTGATCCCTCCCCCAGCAGCTAAGGATCTGGACATGCCGGTGAGTATATTGGACACCACGGGGAGTAATCGGATGGGTGGATCTGATGACTTTATACCTAATAACATCTCTCACATTTAACCCATGATTTTGTACACTGTGCCATGACGCTGTTATTTTATAAGCTTTAAATTTGTTTAGCACAAATGAGTATCAGGGTGCAGATAGTTTACGTAATATATGGGAAAAAAGAGCACACATAAACTAAGGCTAAACACACCATGCAAGTAATCTGCAATAACAAACTAGAGAAAAGTTCATGTTCTAAAATTATATATGGCAAATTAACCATTTCCATGTGCCACCGATTCTAATCCAACCTTCCCACCAAAAACTGCTTCATGTCAAAACATTATGTCGTGATATTTGGGTTTCTTTTAGATATTTTGAGGAGGGTCTGTAGCTATCAGGTAATTTTGTCTGTAGATATCAGCAAGTGGTAAGTGTCTAGCTGTTCTGGTGTAATCTGCATCTATCAAGGGTAATTGTAGCTATTGCAGGAACTGTTCGTAGTTGTTTGGGGGTACTTGCTAGCTATTTGGGTGGCAGGTTTCACTAGCTGTCAGGGGGTTGTCTCGGGATGGCATTTGTCTGCAGCTCTATAGATAGCAGTTATCTCAGGCTATCATAGGCACAGTTAAGTGTAGCTACCAGGATGCTAATTGTCTAGTTGTCAGGTTGGTAATTACGCAATTCCGTCGTAGGAGGGATGCATATGGTGTTTTGTCCTGTTGTCCGCCACTGCCACCGCATATCTAAATTTCCTTATATTTCTGTCCCCTCTCGACCTATTGCCTCCTAATTTGGTACAGATATTCTATATGTCTGGGAATTTTTCCCATATAATATATAACCTTGAGGTCAAAGGTCAAGATCAAAGCCTTGTTGCATTTTTTGCTGACTCACTTATTTTCACATATTGGCTTATACCTTCTTAATTGTGCATCATAGGCCCAAGGTTACCATTAAACATTAATATGAAAGTACCTATGGGCTTGCAGTTTGTATGGTTCATTTTAAACCTGAGTGACCTTGAAAAGTCAACCTGCATACATTACTGTGCAAGCCGATGGGAATTGCAATGCCAGTTCACATTCTCAACTTGTCCCAAAACCGTTGGCCAGATTCACTTTAAACTTGGTAGGGATCGACGTACGTCGAGTAGGTACCTACCAATTGTGTTAAAATGGTCATGCTCCAATGATATTTGGATTTTTAACGGTTTCTTTTTAGGTTGATTTTTGCATTCCTGTTGATTACCGTGTAAGTCATTGGGGTCTGCAATGCTGGTTCACATTTTGATTTCTTCAAAACCATAAGCCATATTCACTTGAACCTTTTGGTACAGATAATCCATATATTTTGGGATCGTTTTTTTTTTTTTTTTTTTTTTTGTGTATAATTGTGGAGGATTTTAGGTCATAGGTCAAGGTCACAATGCCGTGCAAAATAGAATTGTTCCCCTACCACATCTTCAAATTCGTATGATTGAAGCCCATCAAACTTGGTCATTATTTACCCAGGTGAGATTTCCTTTAAATTTGCTCAGAAGTGACCTTGAGGTGAGTGGTCAAGGTCATAGAGCCCTTCCATGAAAATAAGGTTACTATTAAATGTTGGTGAGAAGGTAGCTATGGGCTTTCAATTTGTATGGTTTCTTTAAAACCTAAATGACCTTGAAAGATCACTGATGTCATGCTCTGGGGAAGAATAATGTTTGTGGCATGAAAAATTTGCTTAGATCTAGTCTTCTGTAGCATTCAGGATGGTAAATTTTGCCTGTAGCTATCAGGTTTTTGTCTGTTGTTATTAGGTAAATGTCGGGGGCTGTCAGGGCAACAATTGTAGCTATTGGGTTGGTTGTTCTCTGTTGTTATCAAGGGGATACATGTTTAGCTGTCAGATTGGTAATTGTAGCTATCAGGGTGCAAAAAATTTGTACGTGTTGTCAGTTTTCTTGTCTGTAGTTCTCACAGTGGTGCTTGCCCAGCTGTCAGGGCAGTTATTGTCTGTAGCGTGTGTGTGTGTACCTGTGAGCGCATTTGGCAATGAAAGATTTATTTAAAGGGAGCTTAGTTTTGGTATTGTCCTACAAGACAATGTCAAGCTGTTACCATGGCGACTGGAAAATAAGTTCCCTCTTAACCATTTGCACATTAAACTGTTCAAAACCATGGAGGTAGAATGTCATCTGCTCAATGATTTTAATCCTTGGCCTAATCCACAGATGGGGTGTTGTCGTCATCTCTCTCTCTCTCTCTCTCTCTCTCTCTCTCTCTCTCTCTCTCTCTCTCTCTCTCTCTCTCTCTCTATATATATATATATATATATATATATATATATATATATATATATATATATATATCACCCTTGTGCAAGCAAAAACGTTTGTCATGTAACTTGTACTGTAGAAGAATCTAATTGGAAGCCTGGCGGAGTTCAATACTCGGTGACCTTACCCATTTCCAGGGTCACCGGGGATCCTATTTTTACCTAGAGCTGCCTGCGGTGGTCTTAAGGTCATTATAGCTGTTATATTTATTAACTTTCATGTGAGTGAAAAATGGTTTGAATGAGCATTGCAGACAGGCCATCGAGTGAATCAGAATAATATTCCCCAGTGATGCCGTTGACTCTGTCTTTAAGGGTGAAAGGGTTATAAAAGGACCAGGGCACCTTTATTGTGCTTAAAAACGCACAGTTTTGTGTACACATGTCTATACATACTAAAGTTCTCAGCTGAACTCACACTTTATGTTCCCTGAAATTGGACATTTGGATTGATTCATACAAGTTCACCTCTGTGTGAGTCTGATAGTAAAGTGTATTTGGGTGATTAATTAGAGGAAAACTTAGATTTGTCACTTTTTGAAGCAAAACTGTGGCTGGAACACCAAGAAAAGTAAATGTTTATTTTTTTTTATCAAAGAACTGCATTTCTGGGATCAAAGAAAAACATCCTTTATATTTTTGAGAAATGATGTAACTGTAAAGATACAAGGGGTCAAAATTAAATATAACATTTGGAAATTTGAAAGATCTTAAAACATTTTCATTGCAAAACTGTACTTTTTAAAAGAGTATAATGTGATTTTGCACAGCTGTTTATTTGTTCTAAGTTGATACACAAGACTTGACTTTTTCTTTTGCTGCTTAAATCTCATGCTCAACGTAAAGATTCATGTTAGTTTTGAGCAAAACGTAATAATGTTTGTGCTGATTAAGCAATATTAACCCTAGTGCTGCAGGGCCCGTGTTTATACGATCCAAATCACAGGTTGAAAAAACAATTCAGCAGTACTGGGGTTAAATTAGTTTCAAATTCATGCTCACACTGATGTTCTTGTTAAAAAAACCAACTGATGGTTGGAATGAAAAATGGACAGAAATTTCACATGTGTGCATTAAAGTTGCCAAGTGCACCACACCACTCATTGGATCCCTGCCACCACCACCACCACCACCACCATTACTGTTTCTAACAATTCTGTGTTAATGCATGATTTTCTTCTTTCGCCACCATCTGTATATTAATTGGACCGTAATACTCTAACTATAGGTACATGTATACACGTTAGGCTCAGTTGTTAAATTAGCAAATCTGAGCAAGCTTAGGTGCCGTACGAATAAAAAACATTTCAAATCTGACTAAAGCATAAAAAATATGAGCAGTATTGAAGAAAAAGTGTCTAATAACAAAAAACACCCGCTGAAATATGAACGATTGGAGCTGTATTAATGCATGGTACATGTTTACTGCACAGTACAGCGAAAACATGACTTTGCTCCAAACATGTCCTTATACATACACTTATACACTAGACTTTTTATTTGATATCACATAAACTATATGTTTTCTTAAAGTAGACATTTGGACTAAGATAATAATGAAAAATCTGTTAAGAAATGTAATCTTAATTGCTTAATTAAAAAAGTCAATTTTACCTGTTTTTGCAGAAAAGCAAAAAAATAGCACAAACGCCAAAAAAAAAGGGAAACATTATATTCTTATATTATGGGAAATGAAACATGACACTTCTAGCAATAAAACCGTATTTGAAATTTTGGATAAGGCTTTTAGTTCAAAATTTACAGGACGTTTCAATTATTTTTTTTTTAATTTTTACAGAATTTAAATAGTTATAAAATTAGAAGTAAGCCCTTTTTCAAAAATTTAAAATAAAGTTTCAGAGAGCATGATGTATTCTTTCATCGGACATGATAAATTAGATCTGGTTTTGATTTTTTAAAATTTTATGCAAAATTTAAAATTTCATTACAGTGCTACCTGCTGTGTCCAACCACTGCCATGAACAGCCACATTGCTTTTTGTGGCCACTGGGCTTGGACATTAGGAGTTAGTTTCTTCGTTGGTTTGCCTACAGAGACAGGTTGTCAGAAAAAATATATATATATTTTGTTATCATATGGTAACCATAGACAGAAGTTGAACATTTTATACATGAGTGTCATAAGTTCACCTCACCCTTAAACAACACTCCTTGACAATAAGAAGTTAAATCTTTATTTCACTATCAAAGGTTTGAGATGTTTTAAATAGGAATCCTTCACAGTAAATATGAAAGATAAATCTTACTAAAATATCAGTAGTGTGGGCTGTATTGAATCCCAAACAATTAGTATTAATTGAGTGAGCACAAATATCTTATAATTAATAAGGCACAGACAAACTATGATCACTATGCTGTACGTTGGCCCACATTCTTTAAAATGTATGCATTACTGCTGTTTTTAAGTTTAAAAAAAAAAGGTGCAACACCTTAGCTTCATTGACCATCAGTTCTAGTAAACATAAATGTAATTGTGGTAACAGTGCAAGATTAACACATTCATGTGGATGGAAAATGTATTTCTGAAATTCAGAAAAAACTAGGTCCATATACGTGCATAAATTTGCAATTGCCTTCAGCACAAATAATAGGAATAGCATATGTGTAGTAGAAATTTACAGAGATATTTTCTTGTATTCTTCACCCATGCATAATTTTGCATTTGAGTAATATGCCTAGATGACATACAGTTTGAAAAATACCGGCGTGAACAGAACTTGTATATTAGTTATCTCAAATCACTGTCACCTCAAAAGTAAAACCATATGTGACATGTATAGAGGTATACTCAAGAACACCTGTCATAATATTGAGGTACAATGTACTAAGTTTTGTGTTTAGTTGCTGATTTATTTAAATTACAACAGACTGTAGAACGACAGAAGACACTACAGAAGCAAGTGTCGTCAGAGGTGATGAGCGAAGGTCATGACCGCGTGCTCAGATACACTCCTGAGCCACACAGAAAGGTTGAGGTTAGTATGCAGACCTATCCGCATGCTTGCTTCTGGTCACAAGAGTGCATTAGTACGCAGGCATGTCAGCATGTGCATGAATTCATCAGTGGGCAGCATTATGTGGACCTGGTCACATGACCAGTGAGCAGCCCTCTTGGCATGTGGGGCCCTGGTCCCATGGATTCATCTGTATGCCACCCAATCAGCATGCATGGGGCTGGTTATACCTATGCATACAGTGGTGTAGGGGGGGGGGAAGTATGTAGAAACACCATGGAAATGCACTTATAAAACCAAGATTTTGGGACCTCACTGGGGTTTGCTGGGTGATCCTGGGCACTTACATTTTCCATTACCAAAACCGAGTTTTGCGTAATGCTGGCTCAGATGGCACTGAGAGCTGTTGAAGGTTCTGTGCTACAAATGGCTATGAATAGCTTGTTGCAAACAATTGCTTCCCTTGATCTGTGAATGGTGACTCCTTTCTTTCTCTCTAAAGTCTGAAGAATATTGTAATAAGAGACCATCTGTCTTTTTCGACCACATTTATCTGGTCATGCAGTATTGCTGTCATTTCAATCAGCAATAAATGATTCTGACAGTTAGGCAGCACTTCCCCAGTACATGGCTGTTCTTAGTGGGAGCCAGGAGTTATTTGTAGTAGGGACTGGACCCACTGTCCACTGATGAGTTCTCCTGAATCCTGCCAAAGGCCAACTGAGGCTTTTGCTGGTTGACAGTGACAAAAAGTGGCCAGGGGTAGATAGCGATAGGTCTCTGCTGACAGTAAATAATTTTGGCACTTTTGCTGCATTTCGGTGGTACACGGGGGTTTTTTGGTGATGGCCAGCCATTGTCTTAAGCAAACGGGCAGCATATGTGCCCTCCACCGCCCAGTACTGCTGAATTCCGCAGAAAGCTTATTCAGGCTTTTGCCCCTCAGCAGAGCCCAGTGACAGAGGGTGGAAATTGGTGGCAGAAAGCCCCACTAACTACTCCCTTGCCGCTTTCTGTCTCCAACTCTCTCTGCCAGCCCCTAACACCCAGTTTTTGCTATGCACCAAAGTGTAAGTTTGCACATGCAAGTAAAAGGGATACAAGCCTTGGTCTATCTTTCTACAAAGTTTGGTGTGTGTATGTACATGTATATGTATACATGTATGTATATATATATATATATATATATATATATATATGTTTATGTGTGTGTATGTGTATCACTGGTAAAACCTTTTGGTGGCAGAAGGTATAATTTCAGCGGCAGTCAGCAGCATCTGGCAACAGCCAGTGGCATTCAGCCGTGGCCAGCGGCACAGAGCGGCAGGCAGCGCACTCAGCGGCAGACAGCGGCACTAGGTGGCAGGCCCTTCTTGATTATATTTCTGCCATTCTGTGCCACTGTCTGCCGCTCTGTGCTGCCATCCGCTGCTCTCTGCCGCAAGTCTTTGAATGCTGCCTAGTATTGCATGTAAAATTAAAAATTGGGTGGACAAGTAACTAAAGGGTACTACAACAAATGTTTCCATGTAATGAAAGTACCAGATCTGTCCCCCCCCAAAAAAAAACACCATTTGACACGCCTGATATATATATGGAAGTACCTTTTGGTGACTTGTCAGGTGTCAGGTTCCCCCTAATTTTTTCTTCACATGCAATACTAGGCAGTATTCAAAGACTTGCTACAGAGAGCAGCAGATGGTGGCACAGACCGGCAGACTGCGGCACAATGTAATCAAGAAGGGCCTGCCGCTGATTGCCACTGCCATGTGCCACTGATCTCAAAAGGCCCCTACTTATTTTCGGCAGCAGAAAGCAGAGTGTACACCATCTGGCACTTACTTGGCTCAATGCTTTCTTCGCTGCTTATTCCGCAAGATGCATCTGAACCCGAATGCTAATAATGACACACTGTATAGAGAAAATCCTCATGCCTTCCTACGTTGAACACCTCTCTAAAAAGAACATCTTTTCTCTGTCCACAGTTTTCGCTCTGGAGTCTGTTAGAACCTCTCTGATATTGAAGCTTTTCATCAGTCCCAAGGACATCAAACTTGGAGAGGTTTAATTCAGTGTGTGTGCAAGCATTTTTTTTCAAATGCAGCTACCTGCTCTTTTGACAGCTTATAATCACACAGGCTTTAAATATTGCTTCAGCTTTGTTTCTCAGATTAACAATAAAGCCACAAGGTTGTCCATTTTGTCTGCAAGGAGGAGAAATATATTGTTTACACATTTTTGTTGTTTTTTACTTACATTTTTTTTCTTAATTTTGGGGGATCTATTTTATGAAGGCACCAGAACCCATGGTAAAATAGGTCACTATAAAGACATAGACCAAAAAAAAAAAAAATGAGTATGTCTATACCCCTTCCAGACATGAGACATATAATTGGCAAGTGCCCTTCTGTGCATCTGACATACATCTCATGTCTATAGAACAAGGGACGAAAGGTAGTTGAGAAAGCATATTGCAATATTTCAGAACTTCAACACTACAGAAACATCTACATTTCAAGAACAACTCCCCCCACCCTTGGCATTGTCGTGGGATAAAAAAAAAGCCCGCTTCACAATTGTTTGCCGTATATTCCTCTGTATAGTGAAACCTCATTATCAATCACAATGCAAGCTGTTTTCTGCAAAGTGTGCCAAGTATTTGAGTACGTCAGGTAAATAAATCAAATATCAAAGGACCTTTTCTCCGAAAACTCGTTTGGTTAAGTGAATGTGTAGGATATCTGAGTGTCCTTATTAGGAAGCTTTGTAATAGCGTACCTGTGATATTTTCATCAATTTTAGAGACAATTGACTTGTAAAATGTGCTGAACCTAGGCAAAACTATGACCAAGCTGTTGCATTGTGGGATCTGTGGATATGACGTAATTCCATGATGGTTGTTGCAAGTTCTATAAAAAGATTATAACATACATGCATTTTCTGACTTGAAGTTAAGGATTTACATTAAGTTAGCAGTAACTTTCACAATTGTTGAATTTAACCTTGGATTTAGACATGAAGTGCGGTAAAGTATACATTTTTTAAAGCTAACAAACTGGAAATCCTATTTATTACAATTTCATAATGTCAGTTGGTGGCAATGTTTGCATAACAATTACACAAAGGATCACCATTATTTAGCACAAATACTGACTCAGCTCATTCATTTTTGAAGATAGGGCCATCAAATCTGCTTCAACCTAAAGTTTGTGCAATGAATCAAAAAATATGTCTCAGATTTTACAAATTTTGTTCTGTTTAATCACCAGAGTTGGCTAAAAATATTTTGCCCCTTGTGTTATCATGCCACCTTCAGACAGCCATATTTCAAAAACAACAACAACAACAAGTATAAAAAAAAAATGAGATACACTTTCAAAGTTTGCTTTGTGTTCTACAGATGTGCTACAAACTCGATACCGAGAGGTATGAAAACGTAGAAGTTATATCAAAATTTATATCAATGAGTGATGATCATGTTTGTTCACTTTAATAATTGCTGTGTAAACATTGCTCTTACAAAGCATCACCACAGTACTGTAGCATTAATTATTAGTTTGTATGTTTTCTAAAAAATGTATACTTTATAGCACTTTGTTAGTGATTTTAGAGAGTAACGTACAGAAATGTCTTAGTCAGCACTGATAAAAATCACTGCGTACTTTACGTACAGGGTGTGTATTCCATAAAGAAATTGCAAATTCAACGTTTTAAATCAATCTCAAATTTATAGGAGCAGCTAGAGAAAAGACGGCAGGAGTGGAACGGAGGCCACGCACAGGATGTCATGGAGGTAGGCAGTTAACCCCTTTCATGCCACCGGCAACTAAATAAAGTAAAAGTACTTGAATAGGATGAACTTCTCTGAATTACCAAATTGATACTGAGGGTAATCCGTTCTCTGAACGGTATTTTTTTATAATTGCATGAACAGTATTTTCACATCTGTGTTTAATTTAACCATCTGCCAGTTAACCACAACAAAAATCATGGCCATCGGAATTGCTAGGATTATGCCAGATTCAAAATTCTTCGTTGAGAAGCCTTTGAGTGCCATTCTGAATGTGGCTTTAGGTGGAAGAACCATCTTGGTCAAGGACCACTCTCCATACTCTGTGCAGAGTGTTGAGAGGCCAAGGAGGAAATTTGTCAACATGTCATTGTAATTAACACTCTTAGTACTAAGAAGGTTAAACTCGCACATATCTACCTCCATTGAACCACTCTTCTTTATAAAGAAGGGGATTTGGTGCAGTGGATATGTGTGTTTCCCATTATCACCTGCCTGGTGGGTGCCGAAAGTTACTAGTTCAAGGCCCGGCCATTCTGTGGTCGAAACGCAATTTTATGTTTATCATGTGATGACAAGTGTACATGTAAACACACAAATTTCCTAATTAAGCCTTTATTGACATTAAGCGCCAGTGTTTCCGTTAACCCCCAAATGGGGGTATATTACCCTTTCAAAACTGGAAATCCCCTCAGAGAAAATCCTAAAGGGTCACAAGGTTTTTTATTTACGTGTAAAATTCGTGAAAATCTGGTCATCACCCCTGAATTTCCCTTCTTGTGACCCATGAAAAAATTCCTAATGGAAACACAGGGCACTGTATACTGTAGTATATCAAATTGGGGTTGTCTGTGACTTCCATGTACAGTTGTATATGTGGTGGAAGTCAGTGTGAAGGCAATAATGCCTCAGTTTATGACCTTTGATCGATTAATGTTTAAATTATTAAAAGTGGCTCGCAATAATATTTCCCACACGGTGGTACTTTATGCCTGTATTATAAGTGTTTTTGTTTTTGTTTTTTATTTTTGAGCTATTTTCTTATTTGATTTTTTTTTTACAATGTAGGAGGAAGATCATTATTATGCAGACAATGCTGAAGAGCCGCAGGAAGTATATGTGAATACCCCAGGCGCGACACTGGATGGGACACATCAGTTGATACCACCAAGTGGTGACTGGAGACAGGCAAGCCACATCACCAGTGGCCCAAGGACCAAGAAAAACTTGGCCGATGTACACAGGCATCCAGCAGGGGACGATGAAGACTTTGGACAAATCTACCAAAATGTCAGCACTGAAAATATTCCCAAGAAAGTAGGCGAGACAGATCAGGACTTCGGTCTCATTTATGAAAATACTGATTTTCTAAGGTCTGGGGAGGTATTAGGGAAAATGCCCAAAGGCAGTCCACGGCAGAATGCTCCTAGGAGAGTCGAAACAGCAAAGACGAATGGAAAGAGAGATTATATAAACCTGCGGGATGCCCAAGGGCCCCCCCATACACAGGGCGTGGAGGGCGAAGACTTCGGACAAATTTACGCAAACACACCTGACCCAGATGGCATGCATGGTTTTGTAAATAGAAGTTATATTGAGGATTTGGAGCAAGATATCCCTGTCATTGGGCACGGAGAACCTGAGGAGGAGGACCCTCCCCTGTACCTGGACATGAGTGGGGGCACTGGGCAGGTAGAAGCAGAACCCGAAAACTATTTAGCATTGACCCCAAGTTTTAGGGGCCATCCAGGTCAGGGACATCAGAGCAATGGTGCGGAGTATTATAATACGAGAGGGACTGACAATTCTCAAAGATCAAATGTCATTCCCATGTCAGAATCGGCAGCACATCGAGATACAGAATCAGTTTATGCAAACTTGTCTCCAAGGCCGCAGTGAATGATGCCGTAGTCTGCGTTTTAACAGTATTTTTAGAAATACATGTATGGGATGGCATACCAGGTGGACATCTAGCTGATGGCATGTCAATTGGATATGTATGTGTGGCATGTCAGTGGGATATGTATGTGATAGCATGTCAGTTGGATATGTATGTGATAGCATGTCAGTTGGATATGTATGTGATGACATGTCAAGTGGATATGCATATGTAAGTCAAGGGCAGTAATGAATTAGTTGTATTTTATGACAGACACACTTATACATGTAGGTAATGATATTTGCATTAATACCTTTAATTTTATACAGACTTTGATTGAATTTGTGACCCAAAATGTATTAGATCAGTTGTTCATGGTGGACATATTTTCTTTAAACTATTTAGGAATTTTTGCATGCTTTTGTTACTTTTGACTTCTGAACCACATGCTGGCTTCTCTTCAAAGTTGCATGGCTTGACTTGGTCCCCCACCACAGTTTTCCACCAGGTGGTGCTGCAGTCATTTCCTGATATTCGACAAGTTTATCAATTTGCATAATAAGGAATACAACATGCCACCTAGTGCCCAAACAATGAATAGCAGGGCTGAAGCACCCTTGAAACATTTTCATGCAGACTTAAGCCATTAGTGAACCTCTGTCATAGTGAACCAGCATATTTTTGGTCCTGAGCAGACCAAGCCCTTTGTTTTATCTACCACAGGGGAGTGGAGAAAACAGTGCGACTTGTTTTATCAGCAGGAAATACCAGCATTTGACTTACTTTAGGCCAATTGTTTGAGTGCCAGGGTCACTGGCAGCAGATTCAAGTTTGCATGCTTAACGCCTACTGTAAATCACTTTGGGTTTGGTTTTTTTTGCGTGTATAAATTTTCATGGTTTTGGTATTTTTGACCTTTCACTGTAGTTTTAATTTCACTGTTTTGGACATAATTTCTATTCAAACAATGCAAAAATACTATTTTGCTGTGGTTTTATATTCACGGCTTTGTGCCATCAGCGAAATAAGCAAAAATAAGAGTACATTTTACAGCAAACTTAAAGCAGTTTACAGTATTCCGGAAAAAATGGGGCACTTATTCTGGCCAGGGGATTTTGTCAGTGCTTAGGGCTTTTCTCATGATCCTTGCAAATACACAAAATCGACATCCTAATGTCAAAGCTCTGGAATTCTGAGACATTATGAACATGTGCCATAGCTTTTTGATACAACTGGTGTAGTTAGGATATGTTTTAACTAGATGGGCTGTGTGTTGGCCGAGGTTTTTTTGAGACAGAATCACTTGAATTCCGAGAGGGCAACCCATAATACCAGTGTTGTCAAACTGCATATTGCGTACGCTGATGGAACACTCATAGTAGAACAGCCCTATAATTTTGATACATTTAACATTTATTCAGATGATGGCGTATAATGTACATGTCCCAAGTGTATGAACTGGTTGAAGGACATCCAGAACTCTCCAATTGAATAGGATACCTTGGCCAGATATAGTCATGATAATCACATGCAATATATTTGTTCATACGTACACCGTACATTCCAAATTATGAGTACATAATGCTTTTTGTTTAGTGTTGCTTTTTCTGACACCAGCCATTCCAAACTAATGGAAGAAGCCAGCAAGATTTTAATCACCTGAGGGCAGCACTAAAAGTGATCACCCGACATCTCATGATGAGATATTGCATATGGTCTCATGATGCGCCTTAGCCAGTGCAGGCCTCTTCATTGAGATATATACAGTAAAACCTGGCCGAGTGGGCACGTCTGCTGAGAGGGCACCAGTGTTTAGTGGGCACTGTTGCCTCGCCCAGTTCCCTATACTTCCCATGTTAATGGATCTGGGCTAAGTGGGCACCTGTCTTAAGTGGGCACTTTTGTCCGGTCCCAAGGGCGACCACTTTACACAGGTTTTACTGTATACTGTTTTTTATGGCTCCATGTCACAATCTCTAAATGAGATTTTACATACTATGATTTCTTTGTATGTTTGCGAAAGTATAAAGTAAGCCTAGCTGGTCTAGTCAGTACATGTATGTCCATAGTAATATTAAGCCAGCGTAGCTGGTCTACGCTTGCACAATTTTATGTACTAATGTCTATTTTGATGGCAGGTTTATGGCTGATTTACAGATTTAACCCCAAGTAGAGTTGTTTCTAATTGCCCTTTAACATGCATGTATATGGAGAGTAACTTACAAAGAAGGTAAAAGTATTATGCTTTTATGAAATAGTGTCTTTTTCTACGCCATACCATAACATTCTATATGAATAATTCTATGAACAGAGTGACTGTATCTACATGTAGTAACAGTATGTCTGCTTTTCGTACATTGTGTTGTAGTTCCATATTTATATTTTACAGTTCATTTTTTGCTGACCGGTAACAGTGCCCAACACAGAGTATAAAATGATCCATGGGGATGGTTTTTTTTTAAGTCACAGGTCATATGTCTGCTAAGCTAAGCTTATGATTTTCCACAAGGAATAAGTTGGTATAGTTTTCAAATGACAAAATGACTTTCCCATTGTGTCTTTAATAATATATATACATATATTTAGACCAAGAGTATATGTTGCATCAGTCATGTACAGTCATTGTCTATACAGCTATATTATGTCCATGTTGGTATATGTTCATTTGTTCTGTACATTATCAGTAGATCATTCCATAATCAGGACAGAAAACGATGATACTGCAAATACTATTTGAAATTAGGGTCTCTGTGTAAGCATATATGAAGGCATTTAATGCTTGTGTTACCCTGCACTGTATACAAGACACAGCACAGCTTGCGAGCATGGAATACACATAGGCCCTGAAGACTTAACAGTTGAATCAGTAGAGGGCAGCACTGGTCTAGCATGATCTCCTGACACCTTCCAAGGAGATGTCATGACCCGACGTGACCAGTGACTGCCTCCAGTCATCCCAGCCAGGTACCATGTAACAGCCACTGGTTGGTGAAAACGTCACAAGAGACAATCATCTGTTTGAAAGCACTTCATGTGAAATGCTGAATTTGTTTGAACATTTAGTTTGTACATGCTAGATGGACTCTTCACAAAGTACCCGCCTTTCTACTCCCATCATTGTGCCGCCTCCCTCCTTTCAACTGTTTTTTTTTTTTTTTTTGCTGTGCATGGATGCATGAACCGGAGAGGGGCTGAATGATGGGATGCATAAAGGACTGTGTGCAAAATGATGAAGGGGTGGTTTCAAAACACAGGCACCACCACACATACACTCAGAGCAGATTAGCTCAAAAATATTACGTACTCTATGCTTTTGTATAATATATATATATATGTATATCAGATATATTTTTGTCAAAAGGAATTTATGTGTTGACATCTGTGGCTGCAGGTTACTCCATTCCACCACTATAGGTAAAGCAGTTAATGTTTATTTGTCTGAAGTCAATATATTCCTGCATACAGTCATGCCTCGAGATTGACTTCATACAGCATCTTATATGCTCCCCCAAGTGTGGGTACAGTCATTATATTATTTGGGAGATATTTTACGCACACAGAGAGGTGAGGCAAACAAATGGACATGGTCCCTAGAAATGAGTTGACACAGATCTTGTAGGTGGTAGATGCTATGACCACAACATGACCGCACTGATCTGTATGTTAAAGCTGGAATCCATGAGAACATTCAACTGGCCCCAAACTTAATTCTATGAAAACAGCCATCCAAGAGCATGCTACTTACAGGTTTAAAAAGAAAACTTTTGTAACCTATCAGCGCTAGATTTTATACTGAGTCAACAGCTTTCAGTGCAACACACCAAGAAGACACTGAGGAAAGCTTCTGACCCAGATCATTTTTTATTGATGTAGAACTGCGAAGATGCTGATATTTAAAGGAAAGTTTTTTGTGTTTTTTTTAATGAAAAATTTGAATCTTGAATAATGATACAGACGAGCACATGTTTTGTTGCGATTTGCGTTGGAAGAAAGCGAATGCATGAATTTTGCTCGTTTGTCAACTGCCGGCCAGTATGGGATTGTACATATAGTTTTCATGCCACATGGTTAATGTCGCCTGATTTTGTTTGAAACATTTTCAAAGGCGTATACAGTGGGAGCAGCATGTATTTACGTGGCTGGACTAGGTACTTGCAAGTGCGGTAAATCTGCAGTCTTGATGGACTTTTACACGCTCACTGTCTCTAAGCCTGTTGGGTTTGATATTAAAAGAAAAATGATGAGCATAAACTTGTGCTTCAGTCTGATATATTTTTTCATAATAATTGAAATGTATTTGTTGATATTATACAGATTCGTTGAATTTGTTGTAAATAACATCTATACAGAGGTACTTGTTTTATTCCAGAAGTATTGCAATGTTACGAATTTTTACAAGTTTGTAAATACGAAGTGAATATTCAGACAAAATGCGTTTATAAAATGAATTTGCGTGTATTTATTGTCATATGAGAAATATCCCGATGAAAATGCTTAACATTGCCACCAACCATAAGGTGGCAGCACAAGCACTTTGTCCATGTGTATTATTGTGTATCAACAGCCAGTGTGTGGCTGTCCAATAAATAGCCAGAAACATTTTCTTGTACAATATGCTGCCAAAATGTGCCAGTGTTTTGCTTGACAACTTAAGCTCTGGTGCTCAGATTTTGTGTGAATTCGGAGATGGGCTCCATTGAAAGCACGAAGTACATGACAAAAAGTTGACTGCAATTGAACCTTTTCAAACTGAAACTGCCCCAAAGTTAGTGGGGTGTCATGGTCTATCCTTCAGTTTCTTCATCTAAATGTATCGTAAAGGTTTCTGTCATCCTATGATTGGATTTTCATTAAAAGTGAAGGAATTGATGTGGTACTAGATTTTTATGGGAAAATACTGCCTCTGCAATATTTGAATGAGAGTTGAAGTTAAAGGCTGTCAGAGTAACATGTTCAAAGTCAACAAGTTTCCTTGGCATGGATTAATTTGGTGCTAAGCAGCAAATCCAAGTCCAGGGAAACCTGTTGGCTTAGCCTTGTTTCAGCCAGTAATCCATCCTTGTTTAAGCCAGTAATCCATCCTTGTTTCAGCCAGTAATCCATCCTTGTTTCAGCCAATAATCCTTGCAGGGTGGTGTCTACTCAATGTAACGTGAAAATGGAAAATATGTAAGAGCTGTAAACTTTTATTCTAAACTGATGTGCTTTCATTAGAGACAGTACAATGTTGCCTAGTGTGCAGTTACAAGCGACAATATAATTTGGTGTGGCATTAGAGGAGAGAATATAGTTTTCCTCATGAGTAATGACTTTTTGAAATGGCCCCAATTATGCGATAGATACATTTAGAGGATCCTAGTGGAATTAAATTAAGGGGATGAATGATCTTTAATACTGAGTAAGTCATTTCTGACAATGTGCTAATTTTTCTCAGGGGGCAGAATTGGTGCAGGACCTTTATTTGGCATTATTGGTAGCTGGGTTCAAACATTTAATTAATGAGTATCAATGTGATGCCCACCCCCAAAATATCTCAAGCACATGTATAGTGTATATCACCAATATCTTGGGGCCACCAGCAATGGGACACCAGATTCTGTGCCCAATGACTGGCCAGTCTGAGGGGCTTCGATCGTTTATTTTGCTGAGCAAGGGTGGATCCAGTGATTGCCTGATAGGCTTCAAAGAATGGACAATTTGTTGCATGGAGTAGAGAAATGAGGGTCAAAAACCAATGTTCCTGCTAGTTGGAATATGTGGTGTACTGCTTTCTTTTCCTGTTTTTTTTTTTTTTTTGGATGAGCAATTAGCATTTTATCCTATGAATATAGAGAGAAATGAGAAAATATAGATGGATCATGAGATTAATTGTATATAGTCACATGTACAATTCTTTCTGTCAAAAGTATGACCATGTGTGGCACATGCGTGCACTAGAGCTTGGGTGCTTATGTGAAAGAGGCTGGTATATATCCGTACTGCAAGATGCTGTCTATTGTTTGTACAAAGTCCATACATGTCAAATTCCTGGATTGAAATGCCCTACTTTTACAGAGTTATATTACTTAATATGCACATTCTATATGTATATTTTGCTGTTAAAGTCTATTAATTTGTTGATACATGTATATTTGCCTGTGATCAGACCAGTTTTTGTGTTCATTTTTTAATACACATGGGACTCCAACAACTTATGTAACAACATGAGGAGAAAAAAATATTTGATACAAAAATTAGTTCTGGTCAGGACTCTAACCTGAGTATTTTTTTACTACCATAGAATGTATTGATTAGTTTTGCATCTGTAGCATGGGAACTAGGAACATGGACCCAAGAAAAGAGAGAATCGGTCCAGGATACATTTGTCTACACTTGAAGCAACTAACAAGGAGTCCAAGTTGTACATGTGGCTTTATGCTTACATACAAAGGTTTAACAAGAAATACAGAGTCAACCTAAGGGAGCCATTTTCTTCAAAAGGGAAGGAATTTGTTGAAGCATGCTTAGCACACTGTATGTATAATGCTATACTTTGCACAACCAAAGCAGAAAATAAAACTTCGCTTTGTAAAACTAGGGTGATGTGTTTTCAGATGCTGCTGTAACTAGAAGAGAAGATTTGCTAGAAAGCAAATCTGTTTGCATGCCTTCAAAAGTTGTAAATATTAAATGCTACTACTTTTGTCCTGGGGTACTTCACATTCCATCAAGCTTATGGCTACATGAAAAAGTCCAAATGACCTTTGACCTTTAAAGGTCACATGTAAGTTACAAAAGTGTGCAGTGTTGCTATACCTACAATTTGAGCCCGGCATGACTGAATTGGATGAAAATTGACCAAGTTGTGGCCATATGAAAATTCAAAGGCCCAAATGACTTATCTTTTGAGCTTTAGAGGTGACATAAAAACTACAAAAAATGTACCATGTTAGAATATCTACAATTTAGGCCAAACATGAACCAAATCAGATGAAAATTGACCAAGTTATGGCTAGATTAAACTTTCAAAGGTCCAAAAGACCTTGACCTTTGACACTTAGCAGTGAGGTTACATGTTAATTACAAAAATGTGCAGTATTGTAACACATGCAATAGCTACAAGTTGGGCCCAATATGATCAAAATTGGATACATATGACTGAGTAATAACGAGAAGAAAATTTCAAATGGCAAAATGACCTTGACCTTTAGAGGTCACATGTAGATTAAAAAAAGATGCACACGAATATTTTTATAATGCAAGTGCCACACTCGGCCCCGGAGAAGTCGCAACATGGGCAATGCGGTTTGCCATGTCTGTCCCTACAAATTTTTCTCACTAGCGTTGCTGGCACAGTTCCAGCAGAAGATTGTCCATGCTTAAAACCACGCACTATGTGATGCAAGCCGTAGGTATAGAAATAAGATTTGAAAAGAAAAAAATGTTTTGACAAAATAAGTGAATCACATTCAGATGAACAGCTCCTGCTTTTTGGATGGGAAATCAAGGTAACTTGTTTTGACTATGATATAGCTTATGAAAATTTAAGAAAAAAAAAGGTTTGTGCAGTTGACATCTAATACCGACATCAATACATATATAAGATTTAAGAGAACACAGCAACTATTACATGGAAGGCTCCAAATATTGCTTGAGTGAAGCCTGTTTCTTGTTACCACTTTGACTTTATATCAATTGTGTAACTAGTTCGACCTCCTTAACAGAACTATCCTATAATTGACACTCATTAAGGGGTATTTTACAGTGTGTCTTGAAGAGTCTATATTTTAAGGTAGAGTATACATGTTTTAATTAAAACATCGTATTAAATTCAATATTGAGATTTCTCTTATCCTTACGTATGTTCGTTTTCATAACATTTAACCAACGTTAGCTCCAAGATCCTTATGGTATAATGTTCTTTATAACGGTTCACCTTCCAAGTAGATAGCAGGTTCACCTGTGCTATCATTCTAAATAAAACTGGTAAGTGCACATTTATTGGGGTTGGAACTAAACCTTGACCTAGATGCCACAGTGGGAGAAATAAGAGCAATATTTTCTGCATATGCGGCGGCACTAAGGATATGGAACCAAATATAACAACCAAAACCGAATTCTTCGAACTCGAGTTCGGCAATATATACACAAAAGAGGACCAGTGATTAAAGTACCGTGCCTTGTTTAACCCCATCAGTGCAGCTGTGCGGTCTAGAATGACTCAAAACTATTTTCATCTTTTGATGAACGCGCATATCTAATAAAAAACAGATAAAATAAAAAAACGCCATAAACCTCTATTTGTTAATAGCGCAAAAAGTTTGACATTCTGTGCCCTGTCGAAAGCTTTTCATGTAGCATCCCATTACACCAACTGAACACCGGTGCCCTGGCTTTGATAATAATTGATAGACTCAGTGATTAAAAAAGAACAATGAGTCGTTGAGTCTTCCTCAAGCTCACACTGCATACAAGAATTAACAACACTGGTTTTTACTTAATTTCACCCCGTCTTGCAACATTCAAATAGCGCTGCTTGGGGCAATAGCTTACCAAGTGTAAGACATCTTACAGCTGGAATTACTTTATCAACAACGATCCTCAACGCTGAAAGTTCTTGTTAACTTAGTCATTAGTTTGCCCTATTTACAAATAGAGGTTTATGCTGTTTGTTATTAGATAGGCATGTTAATCAAAAGATGAAAATAGCTGGACTGGATTAAAGAACCAATACGACTTCTGCGTTCATCCACTTCGTTCCTTTCAAAAGAAACCGAGTTTTCATATTTGTCCAAATTATTGTCAATATTTTTGGAAACGTGTCCCCATCTACACAGTTAGATGTGCTATCTTTGTTCTGTTTTGTTTTTCTCATTTTTCCAGTAATCTCTTGATCAAGTGCCACACAGCGACTCCGCTAATTTCTGAAAGCAAATGCTATTTTCATTCTTTTCCACTTGTTTCAGGGCATTATACTTTTCACGAGTGTGACCGCGAATTTGGGCAACATATCCCTCATTGGGACATTTGTTCGATTTCCAGCTGAAGTGGCAGAAAGAGCTTTTTGTTTTCAAGGGCTCAACACACACACACACACACACACACACACACACATATATATATATATATATATATATATATATATATATATATATATATATATATATATATATATCAACCATTGTCAATATCTAACCACATGTAGATTAAACAGAAGAATTTGAGAGTCGTGATGACTTACACAGATAGTAGTAGCGTTTGCATTGTTCCACATTTGGCAGGCAGTGATTTGGTAAAACATGTCATTGATGAAATATTAATATGGCCTGCCCAGGAAGAGACCCCTCAGGTACCTTTTTTAGACTATGGAACTCACCAATTCTTTCCCACAGCTGCTTTTGACCTTGAAATTAAAAGCGACACACTTTAATTGGCATATGCTTCAAATGTGGCATCGTAAAGTCATGTGGCAAACAATCGAAAGCTGTAGAGAGATCCGAAAGAATTGCACCTGTTAGACCATATGTTTATTATTGTTAAGTTTCTTGTCCAGTTCTCGGTTCTCTCCGACAGCATACTGGTGCAGCTATATCCCTTTGCGAAAGCAAAGAGTATGGCGAGAAGACGTTGAATAAAAATTGACTGATGATCAGAGCCTCAAAAAATCTGGAAAAACCTTGAAGGCTATTTGCAACCCTAATACTGACCTTTCAAATGAAGTCATTCATTTTGTAGATTGGCGTTATTCCATCCGTTCATGCCGCCTAGAAACGAGGTAGTCCTTGTATCTTTAGTTTTTATTTTATCAATAACGGCATTCAGGACCTCAAGGGAGAGTTTTATTAGGGGGGTGGGGAGCTCCAGTTCATTATTATTATTATTATTATTATTATTATTATTATTATTATTATTATTATTATTATTATTATTATTATTATTATTATTATTATTATTATTATTATTATTATTATTATTATTATTTAGAGGGATTATTCTCTTCTACAACTTCTTGAAAACCGAAACTGTTTGGAGTCACTTCAGACCTCTCGTAAATAGTTTTTTGTTTACAGATGGTACTTGTTTCTTTGTGATCCCTTTTCTGCTGATCGATACCTGCGTATCTGTAACTTCATTGAGCATGTGAGTAAAGGTCCGATGATGAGAATCAAATACGTCATCAAATTCCTCAGACATCTGGAAGGGAACCATTTCAAATTCCTGTAAGAAAATATTTTCATGAGTTGTTTGTTAGACCTTTTAGACATAAATGTGGGTTTGTTTTCCACTATCTGTTGTATTGTATTGGTGTAGATATTTGATGGAGTTTAAAAACGTGGTATCGGTTTGGAATTTTGCGCAGGTGAAATTTGTGACAGCTAGTTCATATTTGTGTTGGCGGATTTTGGTTGGCGCTCCTCTAGATCTGGAGTTGGGTTGCGTCGAGTGGTTGTATTTGGCAGACTGGTGTCCGGCCTGTTGGGGTGTCTACCTCTGTCTATAACCTCTATAAACTTTCTCCACGTACTTATCCCTTTTAAACGGTTGGGTAATACCTTAGTTTGCAAACTTGTGCTTACTTCTAATTACCATCCAAAGCCAGGTGAAATCTTAGTCTATAAAGTGTGTGTATGCTCCTGTGAGGTATAAACTGTAAAAGTCTGTGATTAGCTTATATGTATTATTTGTACCTTATTATATTCATTCAATGCACACTTCTTAGCTTGTACCCAATTTTTTCTTGTTGGTTCAGCCAGGGACGTGTTATCTATAACACGTCCCTGGTTCAGCTGACTTGTCAGTCAACTGAGCTTATGTTATGACTAGCCATCCGTCGGCCATTGTCCACAATTCACATTTTCGACTTCTTCTCCAAAAGCGTCAGTCAGATTCACATCAAACTTGCTGGGGATGGGCCTTCCGTCGGTCTCTACCAAGTTTGTTCAAAAGGTCATGCTCCAGTGAGGTTTGGACTTTTTATGAGTTTTTTTTTTTTGTTGTTGTTGTTGTTGTTTTTGTTGTTGTTCTTTTTGGGGGCAAATATTAAAGAAATCTCCGAAACCGATCACCTATTGTTTTGAAAACGCACAGGGACGCTGTAGGTGACTCTTAGTTCTGGATTTGGTCACCAGGTGGCGCTGCGATTTTTTTTGTATTTTAAGAAAAATAGAAGTGTGTTTTTGCTATTTTTGACTTCTTTTCCAGAACCTTCACTTAGATTAAGGTGAAACTTGCAGGATTTGTTGCTTCTAAAACGGTCACACAAAGTTGTTCACCAGGTGGCACTGCTGTAAATTTCTGATTTTTAACGAATTTTTCAACTCGGGTACTTTCAGTCAATGCAACTTTCCTGTTGATTACTATGTAAGTCGGTGGGCATTCTAATGCTAACTCCAATTTTCGGTTTCTCCAAAACCGTCATCCATATTGACTTCAAACTCGGTGGCAATGTACGTTGGGTGGGTTTTTACCAGGTTGTTGAAATGGTGACGCCCCAGCGATTTCGAAAAATTTTAATGAGTTTTTTCCCTTGTTTTTTCCGATAAATCTTACAGAATCTTCTACTCCACAACCGCTCGCCCAATTGCTTTGATATTACATAAGAACACTCCTAGGGACTCCTTGTTCTTAATTTCTTCACCAGGTGGTGCTGCATTTTTTCATAAACTTTTGTGTGTTTTCGTTACTTGTCACTTCTCCAAAACTGTCTGTCAGATTTAATTGTAACTTGATATGTTCCTTGTGAAAGGGTCACGCAAAGATGTTCACAATGTAGCACTGGTGTGGATTCCTGATTTTTAACGTTTTTTTTTTTTTTCAATTAGGGTACTTATCGGTAAATGCACCTTTTCTATTGCTTACTATGCAAATCAATGGGCATTTTAAGGCATACTTATGGTAATTCACTTTTTGGACTTCTCTGAAGAAACTGTATGTTAGATTTACTTCAAACTTGGTGGCAATGTACCTTAGGTAGGTTTCTACCAAGTTTGTTCAAATGGTCAAAAAAGTTTTAATAAGATATTTTAAATTGAGAATTTCTTGTAATGCTTATAACTCAAATAATTTTGGCCAGATTTGTGCCAAACATGGTAGGAATGTACCTTTTATGAGTGTCTACCTATTTTGTACCAATGGTCATGCCCTAGGGAAATTTTGACCTTGACCTCATTGCGAAAGTCACAGGACAACTGACACGAAATTTACTGTTCACTTGAGATCTGTTTTGGGTTAGGGCCTTGATGTTGCACATGTTAATGTTTCTCGATGAAGGTCATGCTTAGACAGTACATGAGTGACCTTGACCTCGTTTCTGGGGTCACACTGCAACGTACATGAATTATATTATTCACTATAACTTGAGAACTATTTAAACTGGGACCTTGATGTCGCAACTGTTAGTGTTCTTTTATAAAGGTCATACTTACTCAGTACATGGGTGACCTTGATCCTATCCCAAATTCACAGAGTGACTGGTCTTATAAAATTCTTTAAAGTTTTCTTGTACTTTTACCAAGTTGGTGGAAACAGCCCTGGCTACTGCTTTTTTGTTGTTGTTGTTGTTGTTGTTTTGTTTCCTTTTTGGTTTTTGTTTTGTTTTGTTTTGTTTTGTTTTGTTTTTTGTTTTTTTATTGTTTTTTTTTCGGGGGGGGGTATAGTTAAACTTTTACCTTATCTGCAGCTTTGAGGGTATTACTTGGACCTTAGATAGGAAAAACACGAGCACCAGAGAAAGAGAGAGAGAGAGAGAGAGAGAGAGAGAGAGAGAGAGAGAGAGAGAGAGAGAGAGAGAGAGAGAGAGAGAGAGAGAGAGAGAGAGAGAGAGAGAGAGAGAGAGAAATATGTAAGTTGTACAGATATGTGTGAATGAAACCCTTGACAAAATAAATTGATCATATTTCCGACAAATGTTTACTGACAGTCAAAAGTTAACCAAATGGTCATATTTTGTTGCATGCGGTGACAAATAACAAAAGAGATTTATTTTCAAGTTTCATAATGAGCATTAACTTCTTGCAATCACATGGGGAGGCTTATGCTTCATTAAATTTAGCAGACAGAAGACACACATTTGATTGTACTCGGAATATTGATGAAGACATTGACAACTGTGCCGTTAGAGTGTGCAGAGCCGGACACACACCCACCTGCCTTCAATGTCACGATATGGTACACCCTACATGTCGGTTCGTAATTTGCTTTGTGGCGTGAGTGAGGGTCTACGCATGCCAGTTCTATGAGCTGCAACAAGTGGACAATTCTGAGTGATTTTCCAGCATGACCACCGTACATAAACAAACATATTTTTCGTGCTTCTTTGATGCTGGTTGATTTACATATGTAGTCTGCGATATGGGAAAACTCCGAATACGGTACTTGTACTAGATTAAATACAATGAACTGGGCCGTGTCGATGATGGCATTCAAGAATTGCTACCTCCAAAGAACCAGCCCTTTTTTTTTTTTTTTTTTTTTTTTTTTAGAAATGGGGATTTGCTCGAGTGGACATGTGCGTTTCCCACTTTCAGCCAGGTGGTTGGTGCTAAAGGTTGCTGGTTCGAAACCCGGCTGTTCTATGGTCACAAAACAAATATAGCCCTTGAGCCACACACACCCAAAAGACACCAGTTATTACCGCACAGAGAGGCCAATTCTATCATGCATTTTTTGTATTGTACAAGAGCTCTACTTTACGTTTTTGTATGATAGCCTTGGATGAATTTTAGCTGTCATAGTAAAATTGTGAGGTTTTTTAAGCAGATGTTTAAAACACACAATGCCCCAATACCATACGACTGGCATAAATCCTGCATGGTTTAATGTACGTGTACACATCCCATATTTATACAAGATATGTATATATATATACAAGATGTGTAATCTTTTGACAAATTAAATGACTTTCGCCTCTGCATGGTCACGTGACATGATTCCAAGTGGCTGCTGAACAAAACGTCTGTGGTTGTTGTTAATTTTATTAAATGTTTCAAATATTGGGAAAGCGACCTGGAAAATCAGTGTCACTCCACAAAAACCTGCATAATGGTTACTACATGAATATGCATACAGTATTAGGGGTTTGGTAATTCATGTTGACATCCACGAGCTCTGTACATGTATCTGGCATCTGCACTCATATCAAGACAACACCTGACTGCATATAAACATTTGAATCACAGAAGCACCATGTATATCTCGTGTAAATGTGCACTTTATAACTCTGAATGACCTTGACACATATTAAAGGTCATCAGATCCTTCAGGTATTGCGTCAAATACAATATACGTGATGCTTCATAAAAACAGCTTGATGTGTCTCTAAAAACGCTATTTTTATATGGAAGTATCCCAGGAAACTTTGGTGATCATGAATGAGCCTGTTGCCAATGTTTCTGCAGTGGTTAAGATATATTGCATCAAGTATTTACTCTAGAATACTGCTCTCGCCGGAGTTCCCTTCACTATGGGCATCATTTATCTAAAACAATTCACTGTCCAGCTCTGAAACACCAACGTTATTGGCACATATTTACAGCTAAGGAAAATCGGCGCATCTTAGTCCATTGACCAGGCATGGGCATACAGACTGTTTGTAGTGATGGGCGTGCACATGGGAAGGACAAGATTTTAGAATTGCTTGGGGAGCAAAGTCTCCATCCATCCAGTCAATTGTGAGACCATTGCTATTCTTCTCTGTGACTCTGCACCAACCATAACCAATTAGAGATGGAATTTGAGGACCAGCTTCAAGACATAATCTCCAAATGAGAGCTTGGAAGTTAGCTCCCAGGGAGTACTTGAGAAGGCAGTCTCTGCAAGGAGGGATGGGTAGTGGGGGTGGGGGTTGTCCACTTCCCCATTTCTGGAGAGAATTTCATGTACCGCTTCTCATTAACATTACTATTGCCTTTTTCTGCACTTTATACGGAGCTGGCAAACTTCCCAAGTATCTGCAATGTTTGATGAGTAACTTCTCACTGCGCCCCAAGATTCGAAAAAAAAAAGTATTTGCAAATGACCTGTCTCTATGGAGCAACCTGAAGGTATCAATTTTCCCTTGGCCAGCAAATGTACTGACTGACTCACAGTCTCTAAATGCATGGAGACCCAGACTGGCGGTGGACAAATCATTACCAACTAACCTCATGACATTTGCCAAATTTGTGTAGGGTGCGCAAGTTTCTGATTTACTAATGTGCATGCTTGCTGGGATTCTGCTGCAAAAAATAAGACACATTATAAATACATCTGTGCCGTCTGCATGGACAGGCGGCACAGCTCCATATCTTGCCTTTGCAGCATGTGTCCTGCTCTTCCTGAGTGCATTCAAGCTCAGTTGACTCCTCAATGCTGTCCCTTGTTATTTGACAGCAAACCTTCTCACATGACAAAATAAATGCTCTCTCACGTGACAAAGTTCTGTACTCTGGTTTCTTCCACTCATGACAAGGAAAGCAATCAGTTTTTTTTTTTTTTTTTAATTTCCCTTTGTTTCATGTTGTACTGGAGAAAGATATCCTCCATTGTTTAACTTTGTGGCCAGCAACAATGTGCCTAAAATACACATCTGTCTCTGATTGTCTGTTCTACCTTTCACATGCTTTTACTGACTCCCTCTTGTAGTCAGCAAGGGCAATATCTGCATGTTTGCTAGTGGGACGTAAAACCCATGCAGCCTTCCTAAGAAACTTTTGCTACATCACCAAATGTTTTGTGATCTTTATAAGCCTTTTGTACCAGGCTCATAACATCAATGATTCATGCTAAATGTTCTGGGATAGATCTAGCACATGGTACATTTGTTCAACTACCTGGCAAGAACTACTTTGTTTAAGAAAATCATCCTATGTTGCTAAACACTAAGGGATGGTCCCAGAGAAGGCTTCTTAATTTCTTTGATTTCAATATTTCTGCTCTGAGCAATAAGAATCATGTGGGCAAACAGTTTTTGACCAGCTTTCAAGACAGATTTTTGCCATTTTCCCTGAATGTTTTTTTAAAAAATTTATTTTATTTTTATTTTTGTTTTTAGTACTTAATATTTTTTTTTTATTTTTATTTTTTATTTTTTGCTGATATAGGGGGATGTTTTTAAGCTTAGTCTGTAGAGTCTGTCATGGAATTTGTGATTTGGGGGTAGAGACACCAGTCTCTCCTTCCTGAAAAAGCTGTATCCTGTCTTACCAATCTGATCAGCTTGTAGCAGGTCTCACTCAATATCAGATGGCACTGACTGTGATGTGGACAGGCCCACAATATTTGTATGTCCACCAGCAAAAGGATTTATTCACTTGTTCTCCATCAGATCCTATAACTTTCGTTCATAAAACTCACCCCTTTTAATTCTTGTGAGCTGAAGATCAGCATGATGGAGACCAGAGCTGCTGAGATGCACTATATATATTTTAGTTGGCGAAGAAATATAGTCCTGAACTCTGCAGTCAAAACAGTTTTCCACCATGAGGTGTGTATCTTTGTATTCACAGTCTACTCAATTGCTTGAAAAACTGGAATTTTTCCAAAGTTTAACATATTTTGTTCTCTGACCTTCACAGAGTAGCAACAAGGTGCAGATATCATGTGCCTCACGATGATTGTTAGGTAAGGTTCTGATCTTTTTGGTATAAGTTGCGAGGTAGCATGCATTATGCAGGTTATCATATGAAAAGCTCCAGGGAACCATAGCATGAACTGTGGCGAGATAAAGCTCCAAGTCTCCCTCTCCAGAAGCTTGCATCAAACCCAACATTATCTCCACCACGTCCATATATGACATCGAGAATAAAGACAGATTTCCATTCCCGTACGGCAAGTGGTCAATAGAGATACGTGACATGGAGATATGTTAGATCATCCAGTGCATTGACAAATGCCTCTTGGTCAAGATTTTCACACATGTTCCGAACGTTAGGTACTAAAGTAGTGCATATGCTTGTCATAAAGAGCTTCTATACAAGGATCGAAACCTTCCCAGGCAAGGTGAACGAAAGTTTCGTAGAGACGCTTGTGTACTCTAAGTGCACATTTGTGCTTACAAACTTCCATTACTCCTGCAACAGATCCCACTGCAATCACACCTGACAAATGCAAAGGTCTCCAAGACCAGCATCTTGAAATTGCTTTCCAATAATCCCCAAGAAAGTGCAGATAGTATGAAAGGTTCCTTGCCTAGGTAAGCTATCTGGAATCTGTCTGGGTGCTTCCAAATTATTTATATTTGCCTTAGCATGCAGGGTTTGGTCTGAGACAACTACAAGACTAAGTTGTTGCAAGGGGTTCATAAGTGCAAGCCACTGCTTCAGAACTTCATGGAAAGTGCACATCTGTGTAGCGGGAGCATGTACTGTGGGTCAGTATCCCATTTCTCCCATGAGTATTAAAACCAGTCCCTGCAATAACTGTCTGGTTGGAAATGCACGGTGCATATAAGCATATTGTTACTTCCTGATATCAGAAATGTATCAGTTATTTGTGTATTTATTCAACGGACATCGATCAAAATCTATTTGGCATACCTTTTCTGAAGTAAGTGAAGAAAAATTAAATATTTCCAACAATAGTTAAAATGCATCTTAAGATATTATATTTTTAAAAGAGCTGCCCTTACAATAAACAACTAAAATTCTGCCAAGGCTATCATAAAAAATGATTTACCCATTGGGGTATCATTAAAATGGGACTATGTTATAGCATGTTGTTGTCGTCGTCGTCATAATCATAATTATAGTTGTATTAGTAATAATAATAATAATAATAATAATAATAATAATAATAATAATAATAATAATAATAATAATAATAATAATAATAATAATTATAATAATACCCGTGTTGTTAGGTATTGCCACCCCCAACCACCCCCGGCAAAAACAAAGTCCCACACGCAGGTTCAAAACAGCACAGTTACTTCCTCCAGGAAGTGCTCTCTCTTTAAAATAAAACATAAATGTTCACAATCCCCCCCCAAAAAAAAAAAAACAAAAAACAAAGAGCACCTGCAAGTTATAGATATCATATAAAGTTTTATTTCATATATTTTAAAGCTTCTATTACTAATATTTTATTAGTGTCCCTGTTTTAGCATTCATAGATATCCCTTAACAGAAGCGTTTAGTGCAGTTTAAAAACATCATTTAAAATAACCAGACTGTAATGCCGTTGATTGCCATCTAGTTTACACACCATCAACAATCAACTACTACCTTGTCGGTGAAGTCATTCAGCATGATTCTAAATGCAAGATTACAACAAGTTTGTATATATATATATATATATATATATATATATATATATATATATATATATATATATATATATATATATAATACTTCAGCGAGTCATTCAGTATGATTCTGAGTGTAAGATTGCAATAAGTTTGTATATATATATATATATATATATATATATATATATATATATATATATATATATATATATATATATATATAATACTTCAGCAATGGGAGGTCCATACATACATAAAAGACAGACTTAGGCAGGAGACCGCAGACTTAAGGACACCAAACACCGGTTCCCCTAAGTCTGGTCATAATTTTGTTTATATATATATAAGTATATATAGTCACCCTAATACTTACGAAAATAGGCTTACATATATCTGATAGTTGATGGGACACAAAAAATGTTTGCATTGAAGTTTATATGTAGGATTATACCAATTATACCAGTTACTTCTGTGGTCCCCTTTATACTGCAATTTAGGCACTGGTCCACCTAAAGCTTATATATATATATATATATATACATGAATGATCAAACCTCTTTTGCAATTTTACCATGTACGTAGACTGCAAAGCTTGACCGCCTGCTAAACTAGTTACTTATTTTCTGAAGTAAATATATTTACTTAGACTAGATGGTTTCTCTGCTTACTTACCAACTATAAAGATAGCAAATTAAGGGTCACTATAATCCATTTAATCCTTCCTCGGCAGAATATGAGTAAGCTTTCCTTGAAAAAAAAAGGTTGGTTGAAAAGGAAAGCCGTTGACGTGAGCCTGGGATCATGATAGTCCTTGTTTAAAACTCTGATTTTAAAAATCAATTCAGCTAACGATAACACAGAGTAAAAACATTGCAGCAGAAATGATTCACATCCGGACGACATGAGCGCGAACAGATTAACTCTACTAACAGAAGTGCAGCAAACCAGACTGCTGACTCGTGTGCATTTCTTTGGCCCTTTGCCACTCGGTGTCAATTAACAAATTTCTTTCACTGTTACTGCTTGCAGCTGCAGATATAAACCTACTGTGAAGAACATTTTTCTTTCCGTAATGAGTCAGTTTACTTGTTACCGTATGGCAGTGTAACGCAGCAGGACCGATGACAGACTTACTGCAGAGTACGGACAAACTCCCAATATAGTGACTACTATTTCATGATCCCGGTCATTAATTTTTAAACCATGCCTCTTTTTCACTGCCAGCATGGACCTACTATCAGATAGTAGGTCCAAGCTGCCAGGGATTTCTTCTGCAGTTTTTCCAGTGTGATCCCTTTGGATGTCTCTAGTATGAGAACTACTTTCTGTGACCAGAATGCTGGACTTCGAATTTTTCTATGGAGAACCAGACTGAGTGTTCTCTCTGCTCTATTTCAGAAAAAAGAGAACATATCAGTACAGCACTGGCAGGATTCAACCTGTAAAGCAACTGCTCTTACCTCTATACCATCTAGTGACTTGGTCGTTGAGGAACGTTTTGTATCTCTTATGGTGCTGAGTGGATGGTGCCAAGGAAGACCTGGCACGTGGGTGCACAGACAAGTCAAAAATTAGTTTTATACAGTTTTTTAGATTAAGGTGGTGAAAAGGGTTTCCAACTATAAAATTGTGCCATTGACAAAAGAGGCATGACTTAAATTGGAGATACCACTTGTTATTATGATGTATTCTGAAACGCTATTTTATAAATCCCTCCCGCTACGCGGTCGGAATTTACATTGCAGGCTTTCAGAATACATCCCGCTAACGAGTGGTATCTCCTATTCTTATTGTAGGAGGAAACCGGAGTGCCCTTAGAAACCCTACGCAATTCAGCTCGAAAACCTTTTCACATGCAACCATGAACCTTGAGCCAACACGACATTGCGACTATGTCGGAATGTTGTGTCGGTTTGGGGTTATGTGTAAATCTTTTCAATTGAGTTCATTTGTTACACTCCATATTCATTGCATTCTCGGTAAAAGAATATGTTCTATTTGATGAATATCCACCGTTAAGGTTCCCGGGAGACATTCCGACACTTGTTAATGGTAACTCGATGGCACCCCCTAGTATTGTAACCCATTGTTTCCCCAAATCCGCTGTATTTAGTGTCAGTAGTATCCTTGCCCTGTGCCCTTGTAGTAAGAGCCCTTTCGGGTTTGTTTGTGCACCTCTGCTACATGTCCAGGGGCTGGTTTTCCAGGACTGTAAAAAGAGATAAAAACTCCAAAATAACATACATAATGGGCATATTATTTCTTTGTTCGCATTGTGGCAGAGTGCGACTGTACTTCCATGAAGTTGTACTTAGTAGGCTAATGGTCAACATTTCTTCGAACATTTATCACACGAATAAAATGCAAAGTTGTTTGGATAAGACTGGTCTCTTGAGTTACGCCCCAGTGCTCTTCGAGATGCTTTCTGGGAACAATTAAAGCAGACAATATGCTTTCTAAGTAATAACGAAAATAGTAATAAATGTTCATGTAATACCTGCATGTATGTCTGAAATCTTAATTGTATATGTGGAATTATCCTTTAATATGCAAATTCGAACACATATTGACAGCACAGATCAAAAGATAATTTAAATCGAAGTCCAGCATTGTACATTTTGTTGATGAAACAATGATTTGCCAATACGAACCACAAGGTTTGTGAACTGGTACTTGAAAAATTAATGCATTATGTATTCGCATAAGAATCATATGGGTCTTAGTTGGTGAGGTTAGTTTTCGTCGCTTGTTTCTCAAAGAATGTAATCTTTAGAATACAATACAAAATTTTGCCGACAAATTTAATTGCATTTCAAAGAAAATATGTATTCTTTATCTCTGTAGTTTGCAAAATTATTGATGTATTTTACATAAATGTTCCAGAATATTTATCATTACCCCTCAATGGGGGTAGATTAACAAAGACATAGGCATTATATTTCTAAAGTGGTGCACCCTAAAATTCGCACTGAATTTTGCATTCCATCTCTTGAACACTCTTAGATTTACATGAGGTTACAGTACAAGTTTTCAAATTTTCCCATGACTGTGTAACTTTTTGCGTTTTTTTTCTTTTCTTTCTTTCTTTCTTTCTTTCTTTCTTTCTTTCTTTCTTTCTTTCTTTCTTTCTTTCTTTCTTTCTTTCTTTTTCTCTCTCTCTTTCCTTCTTTCTTTCTTTCTCTTTCTTTCTTTCTTTCTTTCTCTCTTTCTTTCTTTATTTCTTTCTTTCTCTCTTTCTTTTTGAGCAAATACCATCAATTTTTTATGCTGAAATTAAAATGTCATTGTGCCCTACGACCATGGCATTGTTTTAATGAACTAGATATTGTGCGTGAAGCTGGGGAAATTAAATATTACAAATGTTTCGGTACCAAAGGTTAGATGTTCGTGAATGACAAGCATGTATGAAATCAATTATTATCAATATGTTCAGAAATCTAAGGTTTCACGCCAGTAATTCAACCTGTGGAAACACAGACGAACAGAGCTACCACCTTCTAGTTCACTCAATGGATTACAAACATGTATGTTTTATACACCAAAATATTCGTAAGAATTTTTTACATCAAATAAACACCAGAAAATATGGGCATGAATGGGAAATTTTTAGCGAATTGCCATGGCAACCAGCTCTGCGTAGTACTACTTGCAATATCATTGTGCGCACATAGTGTTAACTCCAGCTGAATCACTGTGTATACTGGTGCCAGTGTACATACCTTCATGATATTCATGTCAGCTCAAAGTATACATTGTTTTCCACTATCAAGCCAAAATCTGCCTTTCTGGTAGCAAACTTTTTTAATATACAGCCCCTTGCATCCCTAGGCCTGATATTTTATTGGCACTCTCCAATCATGTTACCTCAGCACAGGCATAATTACCCCCGTGGAACCTTAAATCTAAATATGTTGCCCCTTTCAACGCATGCGTAGAAACACCGTCTCAAATCCTTCAAACTTTAATACCATAGCACCAATAACCAGGTTGATATTGCTGAGCAGCGAAAGCGTATATCATAGCGTATGTATTCAATATATTATGGTAGTAATTTTTTATCTTTAATTTCCATACCTTGTAATATATCCATGGGAATAATACCCGTTTCCATCGCTGCGTCCATACCCTTTTCTATTGTCTTTCCCATACCCGTTTCCACTACTGTATCCGTAATCGTATCCCTTGTCTTTTCCATAACCATTGTCATGTTCATGACCTTTTCCGTAGCCATTTCCATTGTCATGTCCATAGCCATTTCCATTATCATCCGAATAATCTTTTCCGTGACCTTTCCCATAACCGTTTCCATTATCTTTTCCATAACCGCTTCCATAACCGTTTCCATTGCCTTTTCCATAGCCGTTGTCTTGTCCATAACCGTTTCCGTCATCTTTCCCATAACCTTTTCGATTGTCAGGCCCATAGCCATTTTCACTGTCTTTCCCATAACCATTACCATTGTCTTGTTCATCGCCATTTCCATTATCAGCCCCATTATCATCTTCGTTGTCTTTTCCATGGCCGCTGTCTTTTTCATAACTTTTGCCACCGTCTTTTCCATAGCTCTTTCCACTGCTGTGTCCATAACCATGTCCATAGCCTTTTTCATAATTGCTCTTGCTGTCTTTCATGTTGCTATGTCCCTTGTCTTCATCTCCTTTACCATCTCCGTCATCTTTTTTATCATCGCTTCCTTCTTTGGCATTGCCATTCCCTTTACCATATGCGTACCTGGGGATTTCGGCACCACGTTTAGCTTGGTACGTCGGCAAGGCAGCTGCAAGTGAGACTGCCACAAGAACTGTAAGGCATATGACTGCTTTCATAGTTGCTGGAGTGTCCCGGGATGCAGAGGTTCTTGTGAAGTATCACAAAGAACTGATAGATGCCAAGGTTTATTAAAGTGCTTTATGGTAAGGCGTATTCCCTGCAGCAAGTTTTTGAACCCATGTTAAACAATTTTGTGGATTCAGCCTTAGGGGTGTTTATCGCGTGCTACTAAAGCTGCTCCAACTTAAAACTCTGTCTTAGTAGCACTGATTTTTTAGGTACATGTGCCATCATTGGTCCTCCGATGCAAACAATTTTCAGTCTGTGAACATTACTTGCATTTGTTGCGTTTGGGACGCTGTTATAGTAGTCAGAACATGTTCTGAAAGAATGTTGGGTAGATGACACAGAATTAATGTTAATTGTGATGAGTGACAAAGGGCAAAGCATTCTGATTTATACTCGTAAATCGTTTTGTTTGTGAGCTGAGTACAAATTATATGTATATATATAAGGCTTCTTTAACTAAAGTAAAGTTTTTTACCAAATAGCCATCTGGGTCCATCTGAATTGGACATTGTTATGCCAATTCAGAGTATATCAATTTCAGCCAAAATTGGTCATGAAACAGTCAAGTTCACTCCTAGGCACATATCTGTTTATACGTTTTGTTTTAATTTGGATTTATTTTCAACTTGCTGTCACAAAATTGGAATTGTCAGGTTTCGTTTGATATTATAATTAGGCAGTAGGTGTGCATTTTTTGAATAATAAGGAAAATATTTCGGTTGTGGCCTTTAACATTTTGATGACGTGAAGTCTCTGTTTGAAAAGCAGCTTTAAGGTATACACGTTGAACATAAGGATTTGTGATAAACACCCATTTCAGCTTCGGACATCACGATCACAGGCTTTGTTCTGGGCCAAAATGCTATAGATACTGTTAAAAAATTCCGTTTTGTTCAAGAATGCGGTGAGCATCTTTTTTTTGCGTAGTCCTGTACGTCCAACAGCCAATTACCCTTATAGGACACAAGGAACATAAATAAATAGCTATTAAGGAAGTAGAGTTAGACGTACGCCTTCATACCGTAAAAAATGCATTATTTCTATTCATCTACGGTCCATAATAACATACACCAACCGATATTCGGCAAAATGGCATTGTTTTGCAGGAAGAGCACAGAGTGTTGTATCAAGCAAGGAGTATATTGCCATTTACTATCTTTGTTTCCGGGGCAGTTGGAGTGCTTGCATTAGATCCAAAATGTACAATTGCTCTCTCTCTCTCTCTCTCTCTCTCTCTCTCTCTCTCTCTCTCTCTCTCTCTCTCTCTCTCTCTCTCTCTCTCTCTCTCTCTCTCTCTCTCTCTCTCTCTCTCTCTCTCTCTCTCTCTCTCTCTCTCTCTCTCTCTCTCTCTCTCTCTCTCTCTCTCTCTCTCTCTCTCTCTCCCCCCCTCTGTGTGTGTGTGCGCGTGTAAATATGTATATGTATGTGTGTACGTAAAAAGCGAACGCAACTTTAATCCATATATGTATATGCATATATATATATATATATATATATATATATATATATATATATATACATACACACACACACACACACACATATATATATATATATATATATATATATATATATATATATATATTTATATGTGTGCGTGTATATGTACATTTATACTGTAGTCATGCACTCATGTATGTATGGCTGATCACATGTCGGAGAAGGAACCAGCCCTATTCTCTCTGGTTTATATGTCTCGTACAAGTTATTGATTTATTACTGTTATGCGTATATTCAATTCATTGCACCGAGTACATTTGCAGTAGCTTCTGCTGTGTAAATATCACATGCTTGCTATATCACACTTTATTTCCTCACTCATGGGTATTTTTTGATATGTATATATATATTATACATATATATATTATGTGTGTGTGTATGTGTTTGTGTATGTAACGAAAGACAGAGGGAGGGAGAGAGGTGAGGACATTATACTAACCTTCTGTTCTAGTGGTTCAATAGTTACTCAGCTAAGATTAAAAAAATCACGTTATATTATAATGACAAAACATTTCTTTATCTAATACTTACGGTGTCAAGTATTACTTGTGCTCAGTGCGAATCCACTTGACCATTATGTAGGCCTGCGGACAATTATATACAATCATTTAATTCTGCGAAAGATCCATAACAATGACGCAAGTCTTACATGTGTCGTATATACGACCACACAGCTGTCAACTAGAACGTTGCTCCAAATGTCATACGGTTAAGTCGAATGGGCATTACTGATAACTTTACCACCAGAAGTTCTCCTTGACATCAGTTTGCATATGTCGTTCCTTGTACTGTAGCATATTGGTTCACGCTTTATGGGAAAATGAGACGATCTGAGCAATAAAAGGTATGTATCAAAGACCTCTGTTAATACAGTATATACTGGTGCAGGCTCCGAAACATGTTCTTACAAAAACCATTTTTTTATTTTTATCGAGTCGTTAGTGGATATAGTAAGCCCTGCATGAAATTTATTTATTTGCGTATGCAATGGATGCAGATTACATGTAGATTGATGCAAGGTGGACTCAATGTGTTGTAGAGATATTTGATAGTCACTCGGACTTTGGTAGAATGGATTATGATTATGTACTTGGTGAGACCTGTCAGTTACACATTTTTTTTCTTATAACCGTAAAGATGTTTAAAGATATAAAACGCCTCAGGAATTGACAGAATTTAAAGTGGCTGAGGTCAAAAGATCAAAAGCAAAAACATGCGTGTGAATTAATTCAAATTTGGCAGCACGCTTCCTAACGTCGAGCGATCGAAAGGTATGGTCACCTATGGGTAGTCTTCTTTAAATGTGCTGTTTTGAATCGAAGCTGCATACAACTATGTTTCAAATCAATAATTTTTCTCAGTGCGTGCACAGTTGAAGTGTATTAGTGGCCCGGTCTTTCTCTGCAAAATGTAGCGCTTTTGGTCACAACGGCCAAGGAAGCATGACATTATTGTCCTTATGATAATGCCCTGACAGTAGTTAGCACAGAATACACTCTGTTGCACCTGTAAGATTCTTCGAAAATTTGGTAACCTAGAAAACTTATCAATTTAAGAAAGATCTGATGGCCTCTTTGTTGTCGTGTGGCCGCAAAAACTATGTTAAATGAACAAAGAATCAAACAAAGAGAAAAAAACCAATATATAAACCAGAACAGAAGAATTACAGCCTAACAGATCAAAGAAAAGCAACTTCTTGCACCGCATTTTCACCTGTTTTTATGCTCGTGCAAGAATTACTATTTTTACTTAATATGTAATTATTTTTCTTTGGCACGTTCGACGAATAATAACTGGTCATGGAATCCAGAGTCGAACCTATCATTTTGAAAAGGGAGGCCAGTCATCGAGAAAAATGACGTTAAACCCGTCCATGTGGGATAGACATGTACGTCAGTCATGGAATACAGGCTAATTGAAATTTGTTTTGTTTCAGGCACCAGCATGAAAGTTGTATTGTCCAATAATTCATAAAACTCATGGTTTCATGCACAGAGCTCCGAGTTTCATTATGCAAAATCCCACGGTGTTGTGAGGAAATCCAGAGTTTGGTCTAAAGATCCCATGTTTTTTTGTTTTTTTTTACTAAACCCTGGGTTTTGCTCTGTTGGTATTGTACAAAACCCGGGAATTTCTAAGCAGAACTCTGTGGTTTGTGCTTGCAGCGATCCGGCATTTACAAAGACCAGGTTTTGTCATTTATTGCATCATGCATGCTTGTGCTATCTCATTTATTAAAAATACCCAGGGTTTGTTGTGGTATCTCAGGTTTTTGTGTTTGCAATGTTCAATAATTGAGAAAACCATGGGTTTGTGATGTTCCAAGATCCAGGCTTTTGTAAACTTCTTTGTACATGTCCTATCATTGTAAATATGTACATATCAACCTATCAGACATAGTCTTATTATTCCCTGTGCAGATCTTTGCCATTCACTTGAAACTGTTTCATGGACAAAGCCCTTTCATTACAAGAGTTTTGTGACAAAACCATGGGTTTCTAACAAAACGCTGGGTTTTGTGACACAGCTGGTAATATGTAGAACGTGTGTCCTAAATAATTCTTCACAAACCCAATGTTTTCACAAATTTCACAGTAGATTTTTTAATGTTGTATATGTGCATGCAGCAACCTTTCAAAGATAGCATTTCGTTGCCTGTGCAGATGCTGGCAATTAAGCTGAAGTTCTTTCATAAACAAAGCTCTTGGGTTTGTGACTCAAAGTGTTGTAGTAGAACCCGGGGCTTTGTAGACAAAACCCTGGGGTTTCTAATAAAACTCAGGGTTTTGTAGCAGAATTCTGGGTTTTGACTTTGGTTTAAACCACAATTTGCTATGACAAGCCCGGCTTTTGTGGTTTTTACAAAGCCCACTATTTCGTAAGAAGCACAAAACTCGGGGTTTCGTATTGTACAAAACCCGGGACATTAAAAAGGTTTTTCAATTATTGAACAATACAAAAACAATAAACTGAGGTATCACAACAAAACACAGTGTTTTTTTTGTTTTTTTTTTTTTGTTTTGTTTTTTTTGACACAGCTGGTGGTCTAAAGACCGCGATGTGCTGACTGGGTCCTCACAAAATTCTGGGTTTTGTTCCTTAAATTACAACTTAAAAATCCCAAGATTTTTGTAAGATTTCAAAACCCATGGTTTTGCTCTTTTATTTCAAATTCTCAAAACCCAGGGTTTTGTGCCGAAACCCTGGGATTTGACCAGGGTTGATGGGGGCATGGGGTTTGAAAAAGCATGCACCCATGTGATCTGTTAAGTTAATTACATTCTGTATAACAACTCATGGTTTTGTAACAAACCCAGGGTTATATACAGAATTATTATTTTAGAAAACATTTGTTTCTGGCTTTCAGTGCTTGTGTCTCTGGGTTACAGCAAAACTTGTATTTTTTCTCGACATGCAGGTGCATGAATAACATACTCTATGAGGGACGATATCTTTTGTAGTGGTGCTTCATAAACTTGAAATATACACAAATTCATGAATATATGTGTAACTATAGTATGTATGTGTTTAATTATGTTTTTATATAAACTGTTGTAAATCAACCTTATAGATGGTTCTAAGGAATTGAATATATTCAACTACCACTGATATGAATCACTGAATCACCCAAGTACTGTATCGTCGTAATGTGCCAGCTACGTGAGGGTTTGGTTTTTGTTATCTAATGCATTAAAAAATATTAATTTTGACCACAATGCTCGTACAATGTACACATCAACAGTCACTTCCGGGGACAAAGAACAATAAGTTTGCATTGTATATATCACAATTTACATCAAAATTCACTTGTCACTAAAGACGTCATTAATGACTGATAATTGATAGATCTATAGATATCAAGGTTAGAAACAGGTTTACAGAAAATGGCAACATTCACCTCCAACACCAGAAAGCATAGGACAATTTAGCTCTAGGGGGCGCATGTATGTTTCTCTAGCCAATTCTAAATTCCCGTCAGAATTGAAGAAAGTACACGTCACCAATTTGAAGAGTGGATCATAAAATTTTTAGTATACAAATTACAGAAAATTTCCACTTATATACTGCATCGGAAAAGCCTTTGAACCAGAAGTTTTCAAGCATATTTTTAGCTTCTGCTGCGACACTTGTGTCCTGCCCGATGGACAGTCTGGTTTCATTTCTGGTGACGGCACCGTCAGCCACCCCGTTTTTCTGTACCTTGGTTTCTGTAAAGGCTGGTTACTTTTAACACAGCGAAGACTACGTTTAAGACTAACATTATTAATTAATAGGAAAAGGAGGCATGTTGATCACCCTTTATAGTTTCAACATACAGATATTGAAAACGTTCAGTTATATAAATATCTTGGCAATTTGTTTCCTCTGACCTTTCCTGATCATCACACATAAATTCAATCTCTATAAAGTCAAACTAGCAGGTATTCTGGAGTGCCGACAGTTCAAAGTGAAAAGAAGTGCACCGAAATATTTATATTTTTTTAAAATTTTGCCATGTTTAGAATATACCAGCGTCATCTGGGATGGGTGCACATAAGCAGACAGGGATCTTTTGGAAAACATTTAACTACCTGTAGTGCGGTTACTAGCAGGAGCTACAAGGTGAACAAGTCACAGTAAAATATATGAAGAAAAGGGTTTGGAAACTCTTTCAGAACGGAGACGTAAACACAAGTTAGTTCTCATGTTCAAGATAGTAAACGGATTTGCTCCTCACCACTGTGTAACCTCGTCACCCAGGCAGCCACTGAGAGAAATGTATGTAATTTAAGATCAAGACAGTGGTATTCGTTAATGGAATCCTCTTTCAAAAGAACAGAAAAGTCTGAAAAAGTTGATTCTTTTAAAAGAACATTGAACAAAGCCCAACCTCAATGAAAGGAACAATTTTATTTTGGGGAAAGGAAGATAGCCATAATACAACCAGACGGAACCTGGCCTGTAGCCAATTGAACTTAGACCTACGCAAAATGGGGTTGATAGTATCACCACTTTTTTCCTGTGGTGTTTCTGCCGAGGATTAATTTCAATACTTTTCTCCAGTGTAGCAAAAATATGCCACACAAAGGAACAGACTTCAAACTGAAATTGCACCTTTAGAAACAGTTTTACCTGAAAATGTTATTATACGGAATAACAGGTGGAAATAAAAGCAGCAATTACGAAATTTTATGGTCAGTTCATAGATACATGAAATCAACTGAAAGATTTAAAGACTAAGTCGCCTTGAACAAAACTGTGAGACGAAATGCGTAAAAATTGAATTGAAGACGGAATCCCATCGTCAAACCAGGCTATGGACAGTTGAAAATGAAGCATGCTCGATCAACGGTCTCTTCTCGATTTCGTTCTTGGCCAGGATTAACAATGTACGAATTTAAATGCTATTTGCATCAAGAAACCCGTGCCATATGAAGTAATAACTCTGCCAACGGAAAGGATACCCATACACACACGGCAGTAAATGGCTTTTCACTGCCCACTGCAGTGTCCCAAATCGCAGCCATTTCGCCCACCATGACGGAGTATAACCTTACAAAAAAGTGAAGACTTTCTTCGTGACGATTCCGCAGCCCTTGATCCAGTTCGATTAGGCGCAATAAAATGGGTTTAGCAATTAATATTTTGCATTTAATATGAACATTGAACAAGTGCTGCCTTATAAAATGATGCCAGCAGGTGACTTGTCGATAGCGCCACCTCCTGGCCGATTTGCTTCTCATTTTTAATAAATGAATGCCAGCGAGAATGTGCTGAGCAACAGCGTCTAAATTGGACACTTCAATGAAAGGGAACAAAGACCGGAAAACAGTAGGTAATGCTTATGTTTGTAAGTTCAGGTTTCACTTTCATGGTTACATGTATAGTGGATGTCCCGTTTCATCGACAAGATGCTATCGTGTCCCCTCCACCAACCCGCCTGATCAATTAAATATTTGCTTTGCAATGAATGCTTCCTCTTAGAGCATTTACCCGACCTTCATGAGAGCAAAAGCGATGTCAGGTAGGCCTACATTTACGTCCTATAGGCCCAGGTTTTGTTCATTTTGAATTGCAACTGCTAAAAGTTAGGACAGACATTAAGCATTTTGTTTCGATTGCTTGATACTATCATTTTTATCTGACGTATCCTTATACCTTGTATCAGTCGAATAAAATTTCCTTACATCTAGACGTTAACTCACTTACAGCCAAACTTCGATAAGTACAGTTCCTGCCATGATCAGACTATCAACATATAGCCGTGCTAGCCTATATGCGTAGATACTTCACAAGAAGGTAGGCCTACAAGTTAATTTTGCTGGCTTTTTTAACGCTACATGTTAGTTACAAAAATATGCAGTGTTGCAATACTTACAATTGGGGTCAAACATGATCAAAATTGGATGAAAATTACGGCTGGATGAAAATTGCAAAGGTCCAAATGAACTTGACCTTTGACCTGTAGAGGTCACATGTAAATTACAAAAATATGCAGTGTTACAAACCTATAAACTAAAGTTGGATTGGTTACCTGTACCTACAAATATAATAGTTTTGGAGGTATTGAAGATTTAAATTTTCAAATGACCCTTATTGGCATACTTTTCAAAACCGTTGAAGCTCTTTACAAAAACTCAAAAGTTCATGGATAATTGATGGAAGTATTGTCCTGTCAAGCAAGAAAGAAAGAAAGAAAGAAAGAAAGAAAGAAAGAAAGAAAGAAAGAAAGAAAGAAAGAAAGAAAGAAAGAAAGAAAGAAAGAAAGAAAGAAAGAAAGAAAGAAAGAAAGAAAGAAAGAAAGAAAGAAAGAAAGAAAGAAAGAAAGAAAGAAAGAAAGAAAGAAAGAAAGAAAGAAAGAAAGAAAGAAAGAAAGAAAGAAAGAAAGAAAGAAAGAAAGAATTTGTCTGTGTTGGCACACAGCCATAACTACAAAGATCTAATAATTTCACTTGGACTGTGTATACTCCCAGTTAGACTTCTGAAATTTAAAATTCGACTTCCTGAGTAATTCAAGTTGCCTCCAAAGCAGACCCAAGCTGCGTATTTTGTCTACTCTGCTGGTGTAGTAACACGGAACTTGGTCTGCTTTGCAGGCAATAATTCAAGGTATCGAGATACAAATGTATAGGCCTACATCTACGTTTTTACTGCTTCTTAAATTTTGGTGTAGCTTAATGAAGTATACAATGTTGAGTTGCATTGTCTTGGTCTATCAATAGTGTATGTGCGTGAAATGCATGAGTGAACATGAAGAACAATAGAAAGTCCTGCAAACTTTGATCAATTTGAATAAAGAATGTATTCCACCATTGACTGGGCATTTCATAATTTATGTATTTAAAGCAGTAAGTGTGACTGAAAAACTTTCTTTGCAGCATTTTTGATACAAAGTGTATCCCTGGTTTCTGGGGGCAGTTTTTAGGGAAAATGTACATATTCCTAGTGTATTTCTTTCTAAAATACCCACACCCTTGCAGGGTATCAGACAAGACCATTGGGACGTGACTTGTGTATTCAGCTATTAACAAGCCAGTTAAGCCATTGTTCCTGTATACTCGCACATGGGTTATTGGTGGACATACAGACTCCAACTTAAAAGATCTAGATATAGGAGGACCCCTATTTTAAATTTATGTATTTCTCCGTAAAATCTAGTCTGAAGTTCTAAAAATGATGCTCGTCTGTTCCAAGAACCATAAAACTAAAAGGTTTCCTCCAAATTGTCCCTGTTAGGCCCACATTGGGATATAAGTCTTCAATTTTGAAAATTACAGTTTTTGATATATGCAACTCAGCAAATTTTAACTTTGCAGTCTCATAATTTTACAGCTGATGTAGATAAGAACAAACTCAGGGACACTGTTAAGTTTCATAATATTTTGGAGATATGGACCTTGGTTTTTTTTTTTCATAGTGTGCTATTCTTAAATATACAAAATAAAACAGAAAGCCACTTCAAAGCACTTCCCTTTGTTTCACTGTATCTAACAATTGGCACAATAGTTCTTGGACATGCACCCAAACTCATAGATTAAGACCACAAAATTCCAAAATTTAGAATTTCTTAAACTGAAAAGAAAAGATGAAGAGCTAGACAGGGCTGAAGTTTTACCAAACGGAACTACCCGGATACGTATCAGGATACGTTAACAGGCGAAATGACTGGCCTTCTGTATCATACTCAAGCGTAACTGAATTAACGATTTACCAAATCTGTCGCGGGTTTCCAAATAAAATGGACAAAAATCACAACCATAATGTCAACATCAGTAGCATGAGTTACAATTGTGCGTAGACCAGGCCTTTGATGTAATATATAGTATTTTAATACCCAAAAGCATGAAGAATTTATTTTGAATTGATCATATATGAATGTATGAACAGTTTAAAGATCATAGATTTTTAGATATACCCCCCAGACAGAAATTTAATGTTAAAGCGGTGGTAATAGGTCAAACTGTTTGATTTTATTTTCATAGTGTTTCATTTCGATTTTTTTAATCATTCATTTTTTTATCGATCCCCCCCCACACACACACACGAATTAAGATTTTTAAGATGTTGTTTGTCAATTTATCGATGGGTTTCGTATTTTAGATCTATTTCCGTCAAAATGTCGCAAAGTTTTATACGGGCCCGAGAAAGTTAATTCGACAGATAAATAATTATTCATCATTGCATACAGCTCTGAAATTGAATAGTGATATGTCCAACATACATGGTAGATTCCATGCAAACAAACTAACAATGAATATTCCAAAATGCAATTGTAGCATGTTTGCCTTCAATCACGCACCTGTCTATCATAGACAAAACTGATTTAAATATAGAAATAAATGAACAGGACATTGCCCAAGTGAGTGAGACCAAGCTCTTAGGAGTCACCCTTGATTCAACACTTAGCTGCCAACCTCACGTAAACGAGTTAAGTAAGAAAATAGCCCGAAAGCTCGGTCTGTTGGAAGATCTGAAGTCCTTTATCCCAACAAAATAAGTTAACATGCTGCACAATGCCATAGTTAAACCAAATTTTGATTACTGGAACATAGTCCAGGGAAATTATACTTATATAAAGGTACATTTGAGAAGGTATTCGGGATGCAAAAAACGAGCATATCGGATTCTAACTGGCGCACCCTACTGTGCCCTTGCTGATGCCACTTTTCAAACAACTTCGTTGGAATTCCCTTAGCAAGAACACGGGGTTCCATAAATGTGATCAAGTTTGCAAAGCTCTGAATAACTTACATCCAGCTTACATTCATGACAAATTAGTATAAACTAGTGAAGTTACCAGCTGATTTACCAATTGTACATCAAAATGCCCCGTTTACATACCAGAACCGCAAGTCGCGGCTTACCAAAACAGCTTTTCATTCTCAGGCCCACGTTTTGTGGAATCTTCTTCCCTAAAATGTACGACTGGCGCATTCACTGGCTCTTTTCAGAATCAGATACATGCATCGGGACCGTATAAATAGACAGCCGCCTGATTATAGCCACAGTAGTACTTTCTTTTAGTTTGACTAGAGAATCATGTTGTGTATATTTATGTTCACGCATGTTACCATAATGTACAAATTGTATATTTTTCCTTTTAACCCAGGGCCATGGTGGAACCTAGCAAGAGCTGATTACGCATTACCCTGGATAAATAGAGTCTTATCTTATTTAATCTTATCTTACCATGCTCGAGGTCTCCGTAAATGGCTTAGTTTGCCGTGGCCAAAACAACTGACATGCAAAGTTTCAAGTACATATAAAAATTGTTAATTTAATCCAGAGATTTAATTTTTAGCTGAAACGATTGTGCTGAAATATGCACCAAATTACGTAAATACGACAGCTGATCCTCAGTTTGTAAGTACACGATGTATGTATTATGTTTTGCTTATTGCAAAAAGTATGTTAAGTTTTCCATGAGTTTTGACTTTGCAGAATCTGTTCACAATATCTAAGAGTATTGACTTTGCAGAGTTTGCTCGAAGTGTGTCCTTGGTTCAGTCGTTGCAAGAAGATATTGTTTGTTACAGCTTCATTCTTGGACTGATTGATGCAGGGTGGTACAGAGACTTCACACATTAGCTCTGCTGACCATAGGTTGCAGAGCTTATGCGACCACTCATGTCCGTCCGTCCATCCGTCGACATTTGCTTGTCAACACTAAAGTGGTATAATTTTAAAGTTAGCCTCATGGAATTTTCGGACATACTATATCCATAAAAATCTAGGTTTCTTTCGTTTTCAGTGGCGCCACCTAGTGGCCCACGTTGTACAGGGACCAAGAAAGTTAAAAAAATGAAAATGCCTGGTGTGTTTAATTTTTAATGGATCCTTATGAAGTTTGGTGGAAATATTCTGGAGGAAAAAGCCACCTATAAGTGAAAGGGTAATATGACTTATTATTTGGCAAATTATATGTTTACATAGGGAATATCTTCAAAATGATTGTGCGGCAGACGCATCCAGTGAAACCGCCAACAAAAAGTGTAGAATTTGGATTTATACCTGTTAGGGGGATTTGAAAAAAATGATGTTGAATGTCCATCTTCAATACTATTATGCATAAATGTGCCCCTCCGACTTCACATCTTATTTGTAAATTGTGTTGAGCAGATGTATCAAATGAACATTAAAACAAATTAGCCAAAGCCTTTCTGGCACTTCTACCTGCCTAAAACAAATAGATGTTTCATCTCAAAGATACTATTACTCACAGAAAAATGTTATTTAGTATCTATATTCAAAGTCATAAGATACAACTACAAAGAAATACTTGCGTTTGTTACATGAATAATTTCAACGCTACCTCGTCAGCTGATTGAGTTGTTTCTCCTTGTTCGTCTTGGGCGCAACGTCCAACGCGCACTGCTGAAAGTTACTGACTTGGATTAGGTCGGGAATGATGGAAGTAAGATTTAGCATGCTGGGACGTGTTTTTTGTTCGGCGTTTCGAATCTGTACGTATTATAATAATCAAAATGAGCAGGACTGTTGGGCTTTGGTGACAATTGGTTTTAATATGCTCGCCGTCTCCAGTGTTTGCTTGTCAACTATACCTTGTTGTCATTGCTTGGTCTGCGTTTCGCGGCAGAGATTGGAGGCGATGACTAAATTTTTCGCTGGCTAATTAAATTGAACTAGTTAGTATCACCTATAGCCGACAGCTGAGCCCAAAGAAGACAAAAAATGTCTCTTTCATATATGGACATTAATTTATTCCACAGTGTGTACAACTTTCATGTTTCTACTGGTGTTCAACTGAATCCCCTACATGCAATTATACTGCGCAAGCGTGCAACAAAGTCGCTCAAATTGTTTACCCAGCCGTCACACTCTGACATCATACAAACATAATCATGATAGTTTTGTCAAGGCGAAAGTAAAACAGTTGTATTAGTAGTAATATTACTGGTGGTAGTAGTTGTTATTGTTGTTGTAACAAATTATTTACAAAGTCATATAACATTTTCCACCCGCTATACTATTATCGTAGTCAATATATGCAAAAATACAGACCACCCAATTAGGACCAGCTCTGTGACTGTGGTCGATATGATCGCTTTATTTTTTCTTTCCTTTCTTTTCTGTCTGAAGTTAAGACTTCAGAGGATCCTATAAGAGGAATTGATATTGTCAGTGTATTGTGGTCTCTGAAAATATAATAGCAATCAACGTAGCTGCTGCTCATGCTGACTGAATAGTGAGCATTGGAAACCTGTAAAATCGCAAATGATAGTTCGACGATGGGGGGGGGGGGGTTAGGGGAGCAACTGTTGTCTGAATGGCTGAATACTTTTTGACTTTAGGGCTAGATTGTACCTTGTTGCATCTATTTCCTTTTGTATGAGGTACGACAATGAAAACATGGCAGTTTCTTGCAAAATGGAGGTTGTCTTGTAACCGTTTTTTTTTATGATAACAAGATAAAATCTAGTTATAAAGATTTTACTTGTGATAAGTAGAACAAAATTAAAATAGGAACTTTAATTCTTATTGCAAGAAAAAAAAACCCTTCTCCAAAAATGAATGAATAGAAACAAAAAAAATGGAAGGCTATCATATTTGTAGAAGGTGGCGGCAAATTATGCTGTTCATTATATATGGTAATGGTTTGTGGTTTTGCTTTTTTTTTGGGGCAGGGGGGGGGGGAGGTTCAACCGTAATATCTGCGTGTGCTTTCTCAGAACTCAAAGGTTTTATAAAAATTGTAATCCTTTAAGTAGCATCAAGATGAAACAAAATTTGCGAAACACCAAACCAAACAGTATTTCACAAATATGCCCCCCAAGCAACAGACAAAAAAAGGCCGACGCAGTGAAAATGAAATTAAAATTAAGTATGACGATAAGCCACTTTGACTTACAGCTAAACCAATATTTGTATCACAATAGGGGCATCAAAGGGAGATTGGTTATTCATTGCATTTATACCGAAAATACACTAACATATTTTCAAAGGTCTTAAAAACTTGAACTTGCAGCTTGGTCATCAACGATGCACTTTGTTTGATAGCAAGTGCCTTATATCTAATTTAGAGTGTTTGCATTTAATAAGTGAACATTTTTACACAGTTTTGTGTCTTTCACAGCTTACCATAAAGGCTGTATGTATTTTATTTATTTATTGGAGGGCTAATGGGCAGGCAAACATTGCCTGCACTAGTTGTCACCCTCGGAACATAAAGTTTCTGTGTAGGTCTGTCTGCCTATGAAATGGTGTATATATATATATATATATATATATATATATATATATATATATATATATATATATATATATATATATATATATATATATATCAGGATGGTAGTTTAGATACTAAGATGTTCTTAAGGAAATCCTTATCTCTTTCACTGGCACCTGCGACTAAAGTCGAAGAACTTTAGATAACTTCTCTGTCTTTCGAATGGATACTATATTCATATTCTTTGTAAAAAAGGCATTTCATTCAAGTGCCGGCATGCTTATATTACCATTGAATATATTGGTCTAGGTCAACAGTATTCTTCGGCAAAAAAGGCGTCCAAAGCGTGCCGAGTAAAGCTGTTGACTGGGTCTTAAACTTGGGACTGAAAGAATTAAGTGAAGCCATTAAGTACCTGTATGTGTTCAGCCGCACGTCTTTGATCGAGGATTTCGATGAAAAAAATGTTCTTTATTATCTTTCCGTGTGGGGTTCACTTCATTTATGCAGAGGCACCACATTTTGGGGTAAACAAGTCACGTCAAGGATTAGGATGAGACTCAACTTTTGGAAGTTTACGACCCACATGATAACAAAGCAGGTGGAAGGCAATTCTGCACACGTTTTCTGGCATTATCATCAGTCATATAACATATTTTGGTCAGTGCTGGACAGGTTGCATCTCTGTCCCATAAAAACCTACAGTTGCTAATATTTAATTTATATGCTGAACAAAAGAGTCGAGAGAGACCTGTGATTTAATGTGACTTTTCATAGTGCGAGCTGTGAACAACACGGTGTTTAGGATAGGTTCAGACCGAGAAGACAAGAGCAGAATCTTGATGGCAAGGACGGAGCAGAAAAAGTTTTTAGGGCAGACATCTTACTTACCCGCGACAGGGACTGGTAGCGATGGGCATGTAAATGTGAAGACTAAATACCTACTGTCAGAATTCTAGCAGGAAGAGAAATCTCCAGCAGTCTGCATTTATGCTATACGACATTGTTCCAGTCCCTTCTGCGACCTTGATCTCATTTCATATAAAGAAATTAGTGTTTACTCACAGGCTGTTCAACGTCAGGTGCTGGACTCGTCAGGGATATAGTTCTCATGCAAGTGCATTGTCAGGATTGCAATGCCTTTGAGATTGTTCGTTCAAATGGAGAGAGAGAGAGAGAGAGAGAGAGAGAGAGAGAGAGAGAGAGAGAGAGAGAGAGAGAGAGAGAGAGAGAGAGAGAGAGAGAGAGAGAGAGAGAGAGAGAGAGAGAGAGAGAGAGAGAGAGAGAGAGAGAGAGAGAGAGAGAGAGAGAGAGAGAGAGAGAGAGAGAGAGAGAGCAGCAAAAAAGTACAATGATGGCAGAAAAAAAGAGCTGATTAAAAAATATTAATCCAAATCATGCTTTTTATATCTAACCGTATGACCAATCCAAAACAAGAGGCCCATGGGCCTAATACTCTGATGGAAAATTGGCCATACTGCACCTGTTCATTTCAAAGTTGCGAGTCCTAAAGTGGCTGCTGAACATATAAAGCTGATGTACATTTAGCGTATGAAAATTCCATCAGATGGCACATTGCTCCACATGTAATCATGGCTTATTTGTGCAATTCCTGTGATTGATATTCTTGCATGTGCCTTGACAACAAAGAGTGAGTCCTTAACTTTATGTTCTCAGTGACCTTGGGACAGATGATCAAGGACACAAATAGGTCAAGGTCATTGATATTATATCAAATTCTAGCTTTGGGCAATGTCTATCATTATATCCTATAAATTTGGCAAGTCTATCTAATTACTTTTCAAGATATGGAATTTTATATCTGAAAACACATTTTTTCTCATAATTTCCATCAAATTATAAGTGGCACCACTCGTATCACTGCACCACTCGTAACACTCCCAACTTAAATTTTGACCTCCCCGCAATCCCACCGAATTTGGTGAAGATCTGCTCAAAATTAAAGATGCTAGAGTGTTCACAAGATTTTCATATTTTGGCCCCTATATTGCATAATGTTGTAGATGGTAACCACCAATATAGACATGAACCTATATTTTTATACACCCTTTAAGTCCTGAAGGATATATGGTCTAGCTTAAAAACTGTGGACGATATTACGGTCACAAGATTTTCACATTTTGACCCGTATATTACATAATACTATAGGTAGTGCCACCAACATTGATGCTGACAAAGATTTTTACACACTTTATAACTTCTAAACGTTATATGGAAATATATCAAAACTTGTGTGCTGCACATCATTCACGAGATAACCCTTATATTCAAATTCGCCATTTGACCTTGACCTTCAACTCGGATTGAAAATTGTTCGTGTTCAAAATATACGCCCCCACATCCAGCTTCCCATATAGAGTCTGTTTGTTCATATCGGGTAATAACTTTTCAAGTTATTGAAGAAAAACAACAAAAAAACTTGAACAAGCACCAAACTCCATAGTTACTGGGTCACATTGACTCAAAAAGTAGGTCACCAAGTACAGTTTTATGTATTATGTTATCAAGTTCAATTATGATTGGAAGGGTCAATTGTCGTTGCCATTGATGTCCGAGCTTCCATTACAAAATCACTTTTTCAAATTTCCAGGCACGGTGACCTAACAAAATGGGTCAAGGTCACTGATATTATATAACATTCTAGCATTGGACATGATTTATATATCCTATAAATTTGGCAAGTCTAATCCAATTACTCTTCTAAGTGTGGAATTTTATCTCTTAAAACACATTCAGCTCTTAATTTCTGTCAATTGTAGATGGCGCCACTAATATCCCTAGCAACTTAGACTTTGACCTGCCACACAATCCCATCAAATTTGGTGAAGATCCATTAAAAATCAAAAATGCTAAAGTGTTCACAAGATTTTCACATTTTGACCCCTAATTACATGATATTTTAGGAGACGCCACCAGTATCAAAAGGAGCCTGCATTTTTATACACCCTATAAGTCCCGAAATTTATATTGCGCTAATACCAAAACCTTCACAGTTATCACGCTCACAAACCAAAAGTTAACGGACGGACAGAATGACGGACGGACATGAGTGATGCTATAAGCTTTGCGACCTTTGGTCAGCAGAACTAAAAAAAAAGCATACCAAAATTTAGTGCAACCGATTCGTTAACAAAATCGCTTACACTGCAGCGAGCTTGTCTGTGAGCAGGGAGAATAAGGAAGCGTAAACAAAGATACAAATCTACCCACCAGGGTCCTGACTCTTTGATTGGAGAAACTGACACGAAAAATGGCACTTCACGTTTTAACACATACTGAAACTTTAAAGGTTATGTACCTAAAATGCTGCTGCTTTAATTTTCAGCATTAACAGCTTTGATCTTTGACTGAGAATTGATAATGCTTAATATACGTCGTCATATTTATGACCATGGAAATTATACCACTAAACTGTCCTTTACCCTAGGCTAAATTATTTTGAAACATCTATTGTAGTCCTTTTCTTTTTCTAAATCGACCTCGAAGCACAAACGACCAAAGAGGATATTAATAAACATGATAACTATCTGTCAGGTAGCGCATGCAGAGAAAGACTGAACTAATACGTTTTTATTTGTTTTGACTTTTGACCTTGTCTAATTTAAATGCCTTAATAGCCTAAAGCTACTATCTCAACAACTATACTATCCCATGAAAAAGAGACAAGATGCAAGTTTGGACCTTGATTTCTAAACGAAAAGTAAAGCATAAAATACGTTTCCTCTGTGCAGCACAATCTATTCCTATACACAATATCTATATAGCAGAGAAGCCCTAAAACACAAACACACACACGCACGCACACACACACACACACACACACACACACACATCTCTTCTATAACCGTCTTTTCACAACCCAAATTTTTGTCTGCAAAATCATGACTGTATTCTTATAAAGAACCAACACAATATCAAGACATAATTTTGTTAGACCTATAATGTAGTATGAATAGGAAGATCCCATTGTAATTTTAAGGGGTACCTATTAAGGAAAGCTTATCTTTGACCAGGGACGTACTATTCTGAATATAGTGTAAGTTCAGTTTTAATGATGTAAAGGAGATTACAGTGGCAGATTGATTATTGGTTCTTCTAGAAAAGAAAAACCAAATATCTTCATCACATGACACTAAATGATTGTTAACTGCTTCGTAGCTTGTCCGTCGGAGTTCACTTGACAATTTGTAAAGATAAAAAACTACAGTCTTTGCAAGTCACACTGTATTTATTATTCTATTTTTTTTACCAGCAACAGCATATGATGTATACATCTTAAGTGAGTGTCATGGGATCTGTGTCTGTGTGAACAACCTTTGACATGTCCAGTTTCGTATGATGACAATTTTATCGACCAAAGACGGTTTTCTTTCTTTCTTTCTTTCTTTCTTTCTTTCTTTCTTTCTTTCTTTCTTTCTTTCTTTCTTTCTTTCTTTCTTTCTTTCTTTTTCTCTTTCGTTCTTCTTTTCTTATTTCTTTCTTTCGTTTCTTTCTTTCTCTATTTCTTTCTATCTTTGTTTCATTTTCTCTTTCTTTTTAAGTGCAACCAATACTAAATATTAATAAACCATTGATCTATACATGGAAAACCACTTTTGTGAGCCTGGATAAAAGGAAAGTATATTGCAGCAAAAATGAAAAATTCGTGTGTTTTGTATACAACGGGTGCGCCAAAAAAAGTCTTGAGGACGACGTGTCGCACTAAGGCATCACGCAGCATGCGATGCAGATTAGAACAACGTGAGGGCAAAGCAAAGTGCGTGGTACCAATGAAGTGTAGCCTCCTTGATGGTACCAACGACAACGGAAGAAGGCACGACGGCACATAGAAAACATATAAGACAATTTAGCATTAAAGGGCTAAATCAGTGGGGACAATAAAACAGTTACTGCAGGCTATGTCATAATAGTTGAAGTCTTATTGCTTCATCCTTTAACTGCGGCAGACATTGCTTGAAATGTCAGGTTTTTGTTTTGTTTTCTTTTTGTTTTTTGTCTTTTGTTTTTTTGTTTTTGTTTTGTTTTTGTACCTTTTCACCTTTTAGCTGACAGTATATACTTTGTTCACCTGTGATCATTTGAAGTCAATTTCTCCCCAGTACGGAAGCGCCTTCAAATACATCACAACAATTTTGTTCCATATTGACATGTCTGATTATCTGTAAAGTAAAATGGTTTGTGACAATATTTAAGTTACGGACAACTTTCAGTCAAGATTTTTGTTTGTTTTTCGATTTTAGCTCAATTAATTTTTGGTCAGTGCACGTTTACCCTCAGTGTGAATAAATTCACCTTTGTCGAACATTTCGCATTTTCGGTTTCCTCGAAACTGCTATCCATATTTTGGACGACTGAATGCTCTCGCCAGGCAACGAACGCACGGCAAGACTTTGCCAGCGGCGAAGCCATGCTTTTTCCATTTCAAAATCATGACCATGACATTTAATTTAAGCTCCCAGTGTTGATATAACCTGATAACTGACATCTGTCTACATACCAGGAGTTTCACCAACAGGCACAAGCAATCTTTCAACGCAAGTTTTGGTAACAAAAAATTAGCTACATTTCAGACAAAACAATACTGAAGTTATAAAGCGGACGCTGATACGCCTAAACAAGAGCGCTCTTAGTGGGAGTAACCCTCTCCTTCTTTCCACTACCAGATTTTCATTTTGTTTTGGCCACTTCAAGAATACCCTCCATACCCTCAAACCCACCAATGCACTTGTAGATATCTCAACTGTACTTTACGCTATAGTGCGCATGCATATATATATAACACTAATCTACATTTGTGTTTCTCGCCTGGTTGTACTAGGCTTTTTTTCCCTTTTTGTTTGCTTTTTCTTTTTTTTTCTTTTTTTCTTTTTTTGGTTTGTTTGTTTTTTCTTGGGGGAGGGGTCGTTTTTACACCCGCCTATGTACTCAATTAAATATACACAACATCGCCAAATGTGACCTCACCTGTTGGATTATTTCATGCAGAAAACGTATCAAATTTGAAATGCGCACTGAGAGATAATATCTGTGACTAAGAGTGAATCAGCAGGTTTCTATGGCGTCGTGACCTTGGCAAGCTGTTGAAATTGAACATCATGGGTTTCTTTTGTTTGAAAGGTTTCAAATACACATAGAGTTAACTAACAGAAGGTGTCTGAAATTTGAAACCAAAGGCTGCATTTGAGAGAAATTGATTTTGCGTATTTTAAAAAAGTTATTGAAACTCATTTTGTCATTTATCGGCTCATAAAACTTGATAACTTTTTTCCCCGACTCACACAATTATTTTATCTACATTATACGTCTTTCGTGTCACGTTCCCTGTCATATTCAATGCAAAATTATTCATAAAGTCTGTTGGATGATATTCAACACGCATGCATGCAGGATGTACATTATCACAATGTTTTGAATGCAACAAATGCATATATAGATGTTATTTAAAAATTACAAACTTTGTAGTCGTGGACAAATATTATGATATCTGTCCTTTACGTACGGCTGCTGGTGCGCCTGCGTTTTGACTTAGTGGAGATCATTTGGCTTTGCACAAGATGTAACCCCCAGGCCCATGCAACTACAATGTCCAACATGGATTTACAAAATTTGCTGGAGGCAAGAAGTGTCACTATAAAAAGCTAACGTTGTGGCCATAAATTGCACTTTAACTAAGACTCTGTCAGAGCATCGAACCCTTAGAATTACTAGAATCCAGCAACTATGAAAGCTGCCCTCGTCCTCCTCGCTACCACAATACTTGTGGCGCTGTTCCTATCGTATTCAGAAGCTTCCCAGTCGGGCCTGACTGACCTCAGTGGCCACCGGCGGCGCGGCGGCTACGATAACGGCTACGATAACGGCTACGACAACGGGTATGGAAGGGGACATGGCCGCAGACGTGGACGTGGACGTGGACGTGGTAAAGGGAAAGGCAAAGATAAAGGCAAAGGCGATGAAGATGAAGACGGTAAAGGCAAGGGAAAAGGTTACGGACGTGACAATGGCTACGGGTACGATAATAATGGTTACGGACATGACAACGGTTATGGACATGACAATGGCTATGGAGATGACAATGGCTATGGAAACAATAATGGGCATAGTCATGGTGGATCCAACGGTCGAAATCAATTTTCGGTTCGGAGCTTTATGCGCAAGCATTTTTCATCCGGTGGCGGAAAAAGGTATGAAAGTTATCAATAAAAATAAAAAAGCGTTGATGTACTAGCAATCTACCAATAATGAAGGTTCGCAGATTATGTTTGTGGTAGTGGGAAGGCATTTTGGTTTACACTTACAAATGAAACAGAGACAATCCGATAAACTGCCGCAAAAATATGTCTGCAAACGTCAGTTTAAAATGTACTTGTTTTCTAACACGTGCCTAATATTTGAGTTTGTTGCTGAGCCATCTGGCTGCTGATGCTGTAATTGTCAGATATTGTGAGGTTTACCTCGTCCTACTATAGATGTAACCTGGCAGGGCTCTACAATTCGCATGTCCTATTGTTCCAAACAACTTAAACTTGAAACAAATAGAATGCAAAAGATATGGGTACCTGTGCTCGGGCAAGTAGACCTCTCACATTTTTGTAGATTCTCGCATGGTCATTGGCACGTAAATAACTCAGCATTGCATGTTTAAACACCGCAATGTTAAAGAGTGCATACTCACTAAAAGTCGAAAACAAGAAAAACAACAACAAAGGAAAAAACAAAACAAAACAAAACAAAAGAAAACAATGAAATGAAAATAAAACATGTCAAACATGGCGAAAACAAGAAAAACAAACAACAACAACAGAAAAAACGAAACAAAACAAAGCAAAAGACAAAAATGAACTGAAAATAAAACACGTCCAACACAAAAACCAAAATTTGTCCAACCAAGATGAAGATAGATTCTTATAATTCACGTTATTATCTCAGAGAAGTGAGGATGCCAATACAATGAAAGATATACAACATCAAATCTATGTGCTCGATATCCATGACTATATTTGTGCCTACACAGATGTTCTACATGTGCTTTAAATAGGAGTAGAGTTGAAGTACTAATAACGCTGCCGTTAATATTTTGTACTGCCTTGCTCCGATATTGCATCATTGTCATCTTGCATATATACTTCGTGTCGCATTTTTTTCTTCTGTCATTTTATTTAGCTTTTTAGCACTGAAAGCATCAGAAGGCTGAGGTGTGGGTGGGAGAATGGGTGGGTGCGTGGTGCTTATCTGGTGGCTGGTATATGGACACTCCGGAAAGATCCCCTATTTTGAAACAATCCCCATTTCATCACGTGAAGCCTGAATATTGATCCAGAAATTATTAGATTTGTTTCCGATGAAGGTTAAAAATACAATTGTAACCAGCAGCTCACCGATTTTCTGCTAAAATGGCATTTTTAGCATGAAAATGTAGAATTTTGATAACTAAAATGACCAGTTTGTTAGATATTTTGTGAGCATTCGATCCCACGGGAAAACCAAAATTGCAGCTCATATATACGTGTGTTGCGTAAATTCAGTGGAATATTACCTTCTAAGATACACTTTCTGGTGCCGGCAATTTCTGGCCGGACAGCATAATGTTGCCGCATAATATTGCTCTGACATTCAGAAAGAGATTGCAATTTAGATCACATTATGTCATTGATCATCATTCTTCGGTACTGAACTATTAATGCGTTAACAGAGTTACGTAGCGTATAATTGTTCAATTAGTATATGATATATTTATTATCAAGAAAACTCCCCCTTTGCCGGCACCGATGAAACGGGGTAAATTCTATGGTGCGTCCAATATTTGTACAAGTAATTTGTCATCATTATTGACACAGATAATATGTATATATCAAAGATTGAAAATTAATTATATATCGACAATTGCCTTACAGATGTTGGCCACCACGACTTTTATAGCTATTATTTTGATTAACTGCAAGGCAACGAATCTCCAATTCGTTTTTCAGTATCTTATTGCCTCGTGTTTAATTGTAGTTACACATATTCGCATATTTACAGCGCATGACGTGACAGACGTATTTTGACCCACCAGGGACAAAGACAATATTCTGTGAGACAGAATGACGTAGCAAAACATCCTTTGACCTGATATGAACAGAACCTCTCTAATGGATGGTAATTATATTTGTTGCAGCACCGGTACCAGCTACGTCCCAGCTGTTCAACCGGGAGCTGTGGTGTACGCCGAGACCCACTACAGTCGCAATAGTAAGGGCGGGGGGCGCTATTAGAGGATCGCCCCATCAAAACCGGGCAGACGGTTACACAAGGCTATCTTTCTTACAACGTTGTACCGGCGCAAAGCACTAGGAAGTCTTGTACGTCTGTAGTCTCGGTGGGTTCCCGTCCACAGAAAATGCATCACACACGGACAGTAGATTAATTATTGAACTAAATAAATGTGCTGCAGATTGAATAGGTGTAAAGGCAGGAATACTGAAGCTGGTTAACTTTTTCAGTGCCAAGTTTCGAATGAGTCAACAGCTTTCTTTGTTGACCTCTGTGCGTGTTGTGCTCAAGGTAGGGCGAAGAAAGCTGTTGACCTGGACCATTCTTGTGGCCTTGACAACTATAGATATGCTGGTACTTGAATTAAAGGTCAGTTTACAAGGAATATGAATCTAGTATCCTTGTGTCAATCCAGAGCGCATCTACTTTTGTCCAAATTGGCATTGAAAGAGTTAATTATAGAATTTCAACTTAAAAAAGAAAATAGCAAAGGTCCAGGGTGTACACGACGGGTCACTGTTCTGACCAGTACTCCGAGCACGGACGGTTTAACGCACATCCAGTTATCACCATCTTCTTTTCACTGGAAAGAGAGAAACACACCACGGTTCAGTGAGGTTCAGATATCACTCTTAATTCATAATGATATGACGATGCTTAACCTCGGAAGACTGAATCGTTATCCAGTTGAAGGCATAACCGGTAAACATGGGTGCAGGATGTATGTACGTCCACCTTGGTTCGTAGTACAAGAAGGACGCGCGACGGAAGCCTATTCTCAGATTGCACATGAAAGCATGTCCCATGCCTTGGATATTCAGTCTGGCAAGTTCTCTAAGTTTAACAGTTTAACTTCTGTTGAAAGTTTTTTTCCTGAATATAGATCCTGGGTGTGGCAAAGGTCACGAAGTAGATAATGCGTGACTATCTCATATGGTTCTGTCAGTGTGTAAAGACGATTATATCTACTGTGATATTCTTTCCCTTCAATTGTATATGTAATAAAATATTTTTGTACCATATACTGAGGGGTCGTCGTCTGTATGTGTCCAGTGTTTTACCTTATCTACATGATTTGGACCGACGTCCTCCGAGGACCGACATTTGAATCAACTGGCAACGAGTCTACTCTGATATCTCTGAACGCAGACGATGGGCTGCATAAATAACGCTTTTCCGGTATAACCGGTCTGTGGCGACTGGTAATTTCAAAGGTCGTTTACCTCATCGATTTAATTAAATATCTTATTTTCTCACAATATTTGCAATGAAAATTTCAGGGAAGACTTAGCAGGATAACATACCAATAATTAACAGTATTTCCCGGCTCAAGCTGTTGACTCAGAATGAAATTTTAAGGGTAAAGGAATAATTCAAAGTCTTTATCCAATGGCCATTCGCACAGTAAATATGCTTTTGTTGATTCGTCCCTGGCAGTACACTGCGGAGATAGTAACCTCACGAGATACATCTTACACTGCGGAGATAGTAACCTCACGAGATACACCTTACACTGCGGAGATAGTAACCTCACGAGATACACCTTACACTTCGGAGATAGTAATCTCACGATAAACACCTAACACTGCAGAGATAGTAACCGCACGAGAAACACCTTACACTGTGCCATCATTTAAAACACTTGGATGAAAGTCCACAATGCTCCATTCAAGAGTAAAGACAAAGGCAACGACAGTGAAAGATACTGTACCCCTTCCATGTCAACTGCGACATAAGTCGAACGACTGAAACTGCTCTCAACTATGATAAGGATGCTGCATTCATAATTTATTTCAAACCATGTGAAAAGACCTTTCATTCAAACACCAGCGTGCCAAAAGGGGCAGAGAATACGATGATCCTGGTCAACAGTTGACTGAGTCCGCAACTTGCCACTGAATGATTTAAGCTACAACTAGTTATAAACCGGTCTTGTCCGCAAACGTCTGGCTAAGTATTTGCCCAGTTTCAGATCACCTATACTTCCTTATACGCGATATAACTTCCCTGAGGACTTGTCCTATTAAACATCCCTCCATGTTTCTTTTATACATCATATTTTGTGCAGGCTTTCCGGAAATTAATCAGAAGGAACCTACATATACTCTGTATAAGTATATAACTGACTGGAGTCCTGGAGTTTCTGGTTTATAATGAATATACTAAAACCTATTTCGTATTTATGCAGCAAAAAAAAAATAATAATAATTATAAAACAAAAACAAAACAAAACAAAAAAACAAACAAACAAACAAAACAAACAGTGCCAGTGTGCAACAGTTCCCACAATTCAAACAAGCAATGTAAATTTATTTGATATATATCCAGCATATGAATAAACATTCTTCTGAATAAGTAATTTAAATAATGACGTTCCCCTATATTTACTTTGATGTTAAATTGTCCAGATATTCCCGACAAAAATGCAAAATTGCCACTTTACATGCACATATCAAACAAACATGTTTCTTTCCTGAAAAATAGATAGTTTTTTTAAAATATTATATAGACTTTTTATGTGACACCAAAGGAAAAAAACCAAATCAAAGCGAGGAGTGTTCAATCTTGCGCTCAGCTGACATTTTCATGTCAAATTGTCAACTTGAAGATATTCTAGAAAGAAAGCAACAATTGCAAATTTATCTGAATATATCAAACAAACATGTTTTTCCGGACTGGACATAGGTTATTAGCGGTATATAGATTTTCATGTGACTTCGAAGGAAAATCGAATGCCAAACGAGGCCTGTGGCTGCCATTAGCCCAGTTGACACTCAAAAGTTTGTATTAATGTTCTAGCAAACGTTTGAGGGAAAAAACGACTGCCCATTGCAAGCACAATAATTATGCCCACTTTCAAAGTCATCATCCAAAATAACACTGAACCAACGAATATTGTATTTTTGTCTTTTTGTCCAGAACCACTTCCTAGTAGTGATTACCCTATTCGGCAGTCCGAACTCTTTACTCTCCATAAGCCAACCTGTCCCTGTCTAACCTATATACATATGGAAGTACTGTTGTCCATATTGCAGACGCTCCTCTGTAAAATTTTGACACAGGCAGTATTAGCCCAAATAAATTAAAGGGTCTCAGCGGGTAACTACTCAGAACATGTTTCGGAGCCTATTACCGGTACATGTCTCTCTGAGTAGCGGCCCCTTGTCTCAGCTAAAAATTCAGCAAAGACAACCCTCATAGCAATGAATAGATATGAACGTGGCAAATGATGAGTTAGCTAAATACGTGAAGTTTTGCTTATAAATACAGAGTTTCATTATGAAAAAAGGTTACCTGTCAAACAAACCATAATTACTAAGTTTGTATAGTACAAGTTCAGATGAGAACAATTTGACTTTCCCCTGAAGCAAAATGTTCCCTTTCTAGCTGGATAGCTTATCATAGTTAACTCACCCGCCAGTGTATAACTGAAGTGGAAACAAAGTGGGCCATTATATTCACTCCCAGTGATTGTAAAACAAACAGTTGCAGCTAGACCACCTGTACAAACTAAGAGAAATCCTAACAAGGACTGCAACAATGGACATCTTTTGTCCAGAGCTACTTCCTAGTAGTCATTAACCAATTCTGCAGTCCAAACTCTTTACTCTCCATAGGCTAACCTGACTCTATCTAACCTATATACATAAGGAAGCACTTTTGTCCATGTTGCACACGTTCCTCTGTAAAATTTTGACATAGGCTGTCACTGTTGCCCAGAAAATGCATCAGATGACATGCTGCGCTACACATGTGTATGATATGCATAAGCCAAAATTATAAATATGCATGTTAATATGATGTGACATTGTCTATCATCACACATGTCAATGTCGGTTCGGGTTGGGAGGGAGTGTCCCCACCCCCGTAAAAAATGAAAATCAAGACATTAAATGGTGCAATATGATGGCACTTTATAGCAAAATTTTTATGGGATATGCCACACTTTTCATTCATCAAAAACAGTCAAAGTACTGGTATATCATCTGTCATTACAGGTATAATTCATTTCTAAATGGACTCTTGAGGACAGATTTCACTGTTTAGGCAGTAACATCCATGTTCTGTATTTGTAATCAATTTGTTTATTAATTTTGTTTACAGGTTTATGGATTTGTCAAAGATCAGCAAACCACCGCATATCACACATCAGTTCTTCAGCATTATATCTGCACAATATTAAAAGATGTTAATGCAAATGATGTTAAAAAGATTTACCTGTTAAAACTAATATACTGATGACAAAATCTATTAAGTGCAGCTAGGAAAATATTAGTGGATTGCTTTTGTCCATGTTTCATTTTCATGTCAATGATGCGGTCAGTTTGAGTCAACACCTGAGAAAATTCTTGCAAAGTTTACCAAGCCACGTGACGATCAGTGACGGGCAAACACATAAAATAAACTTTTAAGCTGCATTTTTTGTGAGTGCGGTAGGAAAGTTTTGAAAAGCGGTAGGCGGTAGAACGGTGAAGAAATCGGCAACCTACCGCGTGAATCGGTAGGGTTGGCAAGTATGCTGTCAGTGTTAGAGGAAAGAGAAAAACCGTCTTATTTGTAGAGGGAACAACTGACAGTTGACGCCTGAACCTGTACATCTTGAAACTTTCCATCCAGTAACTAAGATAAATTCAAAGAGTCCCACATAACCGTGTCAATGTTGTTAAAGAAGTGCGGTCTACAGCCCTTGCTACTGCCTGTAATTTCTGAATACGATACATGCATATTATGTGCGGGGCGGCCAGGGGCTGCTCTAGCCGGGAGACTTTAATAAGATAGTAGTCTATATGTATGTACCATCCGATTCTTGTTTTTAACAGGATTAAATGGATTGTTTTTGCAAATATATTGGTTCAGATTTTTGTTCAGCCAAGCGACAGCCATTTTCTCTACATATCCGACTGAACTTGAAATCGTCGTCTTTTATATCTTATAAACATCAGTATCACTTTTCGTGTGTTCAGCAATGCGACCCAATCATGGCCAATGCTTGTCGCTGCTGTGTAGTGACAAAACAATCGATTTTGGCGGATAATTGATATGTAAGTGTCGTATTTCGTTGTTGCTGCCTTCGAACTGTAATGCCAGACAGTTATAAACACGATCTTAAGTTTGTGTGCTAAGCCTAACGTCGCGTTCAGTTCTGTCGCATTTCTCTATATTTTGTCTCGCGGTATTTGTTTGATTTTTCATACTCCCAAGTCTGCCTCTCCAAAGTCAGAATTGATTTCATTCAGCAATGAAATATGCCCACTCGATTGCCTAAAGTATTCATTTTTCAAAAGCGTCCACGTTAATCTTCAGTGAGAATCTGTGGTAGTCCTTCTACAGCTTTTTTGGCCCCCACAAGGCTAAACCGAGCGGCAGTTTTCTTCATGCGTGGTAGCACATGTGTGTGGGGGAGGGGGAGGGGGGGTCAAGAGGGCAGGAGACGCGCTGCCCTGGCAGAAGCACTAAGCTGGGACTATAAAAGACATATAGCGGCACCTCTCGAAACGGAAATGTGTTAAGCATTATTATTGGAACCCAATAAGGATATCCTTCTATCATGACGTCATTTGCTATCACCTTTCTGGGAAGAATACATTTGATAATGCGGCATATTTTAGTCCAATAAAACACAATAACAACTGGCTCACAGACTGTCACTTCTAAAGTTGTATTGCATACGAAATAAACGATATGTAAAGGCATCTCATACAACACATTTTCGTGCTTATTTTCATATTACCCGTCCTTATTATGTAAAAACTGAACAGCACTCACAACGCTCACATTTACAATACAATACAACATTTCTGTGCAATATATGGTCCGATATTTTTAGAAGGCGGCCGTACTGAATGGCAGGTTTATTCAGGATCAAAAGATGATAATTAAAGATGGGGGCAGTTCTGCCGATACTTTGTTTTGTCCCAATATAACTTGCCATTAAGACAGACTCAATGAGTTAGCAAGGTTCTGACGGTGCTACGTTAAGACGGAAGGTCAAAAAAGTCTAAACGAGCATCAATTTTGCATAGGGCGGCGCAGAGGGGAGAGGGGAGCAAGAGCACTGCATTAATGGAAACACCTGGCTCGGACTGTATTTTGACGATGATGGCCGCTTGATGGCACTGCTGCATGTATATCAACCGAAGAAGGTGATCCAGCTTTGATAATTTAATCAGAGTTTATAGCAACCACTGTTGTCAATATAACAGAAACCTTGTAGCATACAAAAATAAGCACCACCTATCACGTACATGATCAAAACATGTTAGTGATAAATATTGTCTTTTAGTGAAATATAATTAAGTAGCGTCGTATAATTTCCATTTATGTTTGACTTGAACGAACAAATCACGACAAGCTCTGTTCATTTCCATGGCATCAGCCACTGACACATACTTGGTCCATCTCTTGATATGTGATGCTTTACGCTTAGCCCGTCCATGTCTCCGCGAGGCGTTTGTATTATCCGCTAGCCAGTCCCTGACGGAGCTAGGCATATCAGCGCCTAGAAAATCGTACACAGTTTGAGCTGCGTTTGTGGGATCGGACGCTAGATCCTCATAAAACAAATGCATTATTCTGCTGGGATATCTCTTTTCCAAAGATACCCTGACCTGTATGTCTCGCAACATTCTCCTGCACATAAGACTGGCAGCCCAAACAACGTTGGAATGATTTCTATTTGGGTCACGCCTCTGATGAAAATTCTCTGATATTTGAAATCTGGAGGTTGCCGCCGCCCGAGGATCCCGCAATATATGAATTATCTTAAGTTTAGGCAATAAAGCAATTAGTTCCTTGACGTGACGCATACCAATCCGAACTGACTTAATTGTGCGTATTGTAGACTGTATGCAAGCATCTGATAGGTCTTCCTGACAGTTATTGTCTAAAAGAAGCTTTCTTTTGATATTTATGCAATTTTTGTAACTGTCAAAGGAAAGCGTGGCAGGGTCAGCAAATTGAGAATCGTGCTCTGCGTAAACAGTCGTCCGCTTTCTGGTGCGGTAGAAGCCTTTTTCATCCATATACTGCAACTTGTTATTGAGGTAGCGCCAACACGATTCAGAATCCCAAGTCATCGCTCGAACTGATGGGCGAAAGAGAAACTTTGGACAATATCGTCTGATTGAAAATCCACAAAGCTGCGATTCGTCAATGAGAGATGACCGCTTTAAGCAATCACGATATGGGTTGAGTTTTTGTTGAAACATCCAAAACAGCTCAATAAAGGGGTGTGTTAAAATTTCGGTTCGAATTTTGTGATGCTTGCAGGTCAAAATTGCAACGATAGTTCTTGTTAATTCAGCAACCTCTTCCTTTGGTATATGCCTAAAATATAAGAAATAATGACATTCATCCCTGACAAACCATAAATAAAAAAGCATGGAAATATTCATAATGGTTTTGAGTATGTGATTATCGCTAGTTTCACGATACACTTGGTTATAGCAAGCAGCCTAGAGAAGAGAAGAGAAAACTTCGTTCAGCCCCAATACTATTGTTGGGCTACCATTCATTTCCTCTGTGTCGGTTCCTTCAGTTAAAAATGTAAGCGATGTTGTGGCTAGACGTCATGACACATCCGTTTTGCAAGGTACCGTGGTTAAATGTGTCTTTTTCTGTGATCCATAGTTATGTATGTCTTTTAAATTCTATTGGTGAGGTTTGGAAGTACGATTTTCCTATTATTGAAGCGAAATTGTATCACTTAACTTGTTTAGGATTCGTGTTATTATTTTGTAACTTTTGAAAGCAACGAACCCCTGGGTAGTCATGCGAGAACGAAGGTTATGTTCACAAAAATACATTGTATAACTAGTAAGAGATGCGTTTGGCGAAAGGTGAGCCCTTTGCGATTTTAATCAACATCCCTATACTTTACAGACACCATACCCACCAAAACCACTCCTGTGTGGCAATCAAAATGTTCCGAAACAATGTTTGTAAACATTGCTGTCGCACGGAATCATACAACAGATGCACACGTGAAATGCGTTTGCTTCATATAAACATCGAAAGTACACAGCACAAAATCGGTTCGCTTGAAAACAGTGCAAAGTGAAAAATGGATTGTCGTTGCACATACAACAAGTTGCCCCTGCTTGCTTGCAGGCTCCTTGGCTATACGTGCAATGTCAAATTTGTTTTCAAGGACAGACTAAATTCAAAAGTAGTGGTAAAACTAAATAAAATATTAATGTGAAGCATATGCAAAATTTCGTCAGTTTTGATCTGCTGCTAAGTCTTTTCATAGCTGTCAAAATGTTGCAAAGCAAACCTATATGAGCCATCCGGGTTTGAAAATATATCAGATGGTACGTTGAAGCCATAGTGTGAGCCATACATAGCACTGTATGCCCCATCGAGCGGCTCAAACCAATAGAATGCATTTGGGTTGTAGTTGAAGAGCTCTCCTAGAAAAGTGGATCCGCTTCTCGGGTAGGTGACGATCAGGACAAGCAGTGGGTTTTTGTTGGTGTAGTTGACTCTTATCTGAAACATCATGAGACCCGCCCATGGCCGGTATCAAACAAACATAATTGTTACACCTCACCTGGTGTCCCAGCCGGGCTGATGGGTTGTTTTTACGACCAGTTTTAAAAACAATGCACAGACACAAAATAATGGCATACTTTGAGAAATAATCTTATCAATGTTTTCTAAAATGAAAATAGTTGTCACCGTGAGGTGTATGCTTTAAGCAAATGTTTGCTCTCAAGACTGTATTGTAATTTTGGACATAATTTATGACATTATGTTACTAATTTGTACTGTAATTCTTATAAAGGTTTTACAGTTTATACCTAGCAAACATCATTCCCTGAATAATTTCGAATCCACCTGAAACATTCGAAATTGCTATGTGCGTAAAGGTTGTTAAGAACCAATTTATGATCTACTAGGTCTTGAAAATTTTGTAATTGTTTTGATTTCATCTCAGTTATAGCGTGTGCAGTATTCTCGAATTCAATAGTACTAGTGCCATCTTTACAATCCAAACCCACCATAATGTGTGATGTTGTTGGGTGACCAGTACGACTGCGGCTCTCGTGAGCCTTAGCACAGTACCCTGGCTTCCTGTAGCACATTTATACATATACCTGCACCTTATTAGACCCAATAAACATATTAGATTCAGATATTGAGATTCGGTTCCAACAGATAACCAGTCTCAAAAGGCATGGTTCTTTAATACCATAGTACCTTTTGGTTTTGAAAGTCAATGAATACATCACATTTAGCAAAGAAAAATGCATATACAGTGGAACCTCATTAATACGGACCTCATTAATCTGAACACTTCTCCTAGAACAGAATTGTTCATTTCAGGTAATAGTGATTCAGTAGACCAGGTGCTTCATTAATCTGTACAGTTCACTGAGGTACAAAGGTGTTCGGATTAACGAGGTTCCACTGCAGCATGGTCGACTGTCAGTCGTACAACGCACCAGGATGCCCCATTTCCTGGCGGAAATGTGTTCGTTGTGGCTTTTTTTCATTCCAGGGTTTGTTCTGGGATGTCCTTTGCCTACTTAAAGTGACATTATTTACATGTGGTGAATTAAATCTTCTAAATCTTTGGAGGGCAGTGCCCCCTCCTGTGAATATTCCATGAGTATAATGTATCAGGTATATCTAATCTTAACGGTTATACTTTGAGGCCGAATCAACAGCTTTGCCCAGAGTGCTGGTTGGCCACTGAGTGTAGAGCGTAGCAGCATGCTGGTATGAGGCATTTTCCATTGAAGCTCTCTTCTCCAATAAAATATTTAAGCGAAATGTTGAAGCAGACGATATTTGACACTCCTGGCCAGTTTTGAGCGGGAAAGTGTTCAAATGCACATAAGCGTGACGATTTACCTTCTCTCTGTCTGGTGATTGTGTGTTCTTGCCCATGGCTCTAGAATATAGGCACCTGGCCTTGCAAGTTACACCTGGAATAAATGCTGTATGCGTAAGGCAGTTGTATATTCTTTAAAATTTAACTTCGAACACTGTTAGATACACAGAAGTATTGCTTAGGCTTTTGGAATAATGTTCGAGTGTACACAGTTGACATATGTGTATCTGACACAAACGTTCAGATATATATATGCTATACCATCGTTAAACAAGTGAATAGTATCTTTTCGTGGTAAAAGAAAACACCTAAAACGATGATACCCCTTAGAATATAATATGCAACCACATAAAATTATGAACACATGTCTATAGTGCGCTTGATTTCAAACATAAGTTTCAATTATTGAACAACTGCACCTGTTTTAATTACCTCTTTCAAGACGCTGGGAGAGCCGAAGAGTATGTCTTTATCAGTCTAGCTATTTGAACGTAACCCTCCATATAGATTCTTAGCCCTTAATACCACAAACTAAATGCAGCAGCATACTCTTGCAATACATTATCCTTATATTTTTCGTGTAAATACCTATTGTATGCCATGTGGACAAATGGTCACTTTGGTGTCTTTTTGATGTAAGTGTTAACTACATTGTATGTATCCTGTATTAAGGACTCTAAATACATGGGACCCTTTTTGGAGAAAACCAACTGTACAGCCCTATATTGTATTACCCAATGATGAAATGAATGATAAAGCATATATTTCTGGGTTAGTATGCTCATGAGCTACAGATTGGTGCACATATCAACACTTGGACTGGCCTAATTGTTAAAGAAACACAGCGATAATGAAATGTCCGTATTTTATGCTGTTTAGGTTTTTTTCTCTTCCAAAACAAATGGCAAAACTGTAAAAATGGTTTAGTTTGGCTTCTGACAATATCATCAAAAACGTTTGCCATGTTTTTTGATATCTTGTGTAGTTTATGAAACTTTGCTGTGCAAAGTTGATAACTCTACCTTTTCAAAGAAAAACACGAGAAAGCGGATTTTTTCAACTTTACAAAGCTATATTTCCCAAACCAAACAAGATATCAAACAAATATGGCACTTGTTTGGTTAATATTGCTAGGAATCAAACGAGACCAATTTCACAATTTATCATTTGTTTCATAGAAGAAATACGCGCAAATAGATACCAAGAAATTGAGGACGTGAGGAAGGCTTCTGCTTTTCCTTGGTCCATTGCTATTGGGGCCATCCAGTTTACTCAGTGATGAAAACATACTGTTTTATTTTCATGTAATTGGATTGATTTCCTCATATTTGGGGAAGTTAATTAAGCTAAATTTCCCATTGTTTACTGTTTTAGTCATATTGTTTCCGTGGTAGGTTTGATTTTATATCACAGCAAATACATCTATTGCGCACGATTCACATGCTGCTTGATCCCAAATCCAGCCAATAAAGTTTTTATGATCAGAATAACTAAGCTGAGATAATATAACTCATTAACTGTTCGTGCCAGATCGCACATTTCGTGCCGAGTTGCGTCAAGTTCAAATAATACTAAACCTGTCCCATAAGTCAAGGAAACGCGATGGACAGACCGTCCAGAGACATACAAATGCGCCAACGTTATTAATCCGGAGTTCAGTTATTTTGCTCCTCCACCCTTACGGTATGTTGTTTCAATTGGGCAGCCAGAACTCAGGTATGAATTAGACATTAACGACAAATGACTTTGGATACAACATCGCCAACGTTGATCCAACATGGTTTAATGTAATTGCAGAAATTAGAGAAAAAATACCTTCACAGGAGGGTAGCTGTTGACACCACCAGTCGTTGCGGACCAATAAACTGAGAATGAGGGCCCCCAACAAGAAGACCAGGTACACACACAGAAGGCGCATTAGCCGCATGTACTTGCGCATTATTTGGAAGTTTGGTGGCGGTGTCTATATCTCCGTTGATATCCAGAGTTGATGTCTCTGTGTGGTGCTGTAAAAGATACGCACATGCAGTGCTTTCAGGAAACCTTGCTGGTTACTTACTGTGTCCCACAGGACACTTTCCTGCCACTTGTATCAACAACTGAAGTAACTTTTGTCCCAGTTTCCTTCACAACATTTGGATGCACATTTTGATTCAGTTTAACAAAAAACAAAAGTAACCCCTTCCCCCAAACAAACAAATAAAAAGGAAAAAGAGTAAGAAAAAAATCAGAAAAATCGGATTTCAGTTTAGGTGACAACGAAGGATGCATGTTCAGGTTTAGTTAATGATAATTCCTTTCTTTCTTTCTTTCTTTCTTTCTTTCTTTCTTTCTTTCTTTCTTTCTTTCTTTCTTTCTTTCTTTCTTTCTTTCTTTTTTTCTTTCTTTCTTTCTTTCTTTCTTTCTTTCTTTCTCTTTCTTTCTTTCTTTCTTTCTTTCTCTCTTTCTCTCATTCTTTCTTTCTTCATTTAATTTCTATGTCTGTCTGTCTGTCTATCTATTTGGTCAAGTTGGTTAAATGGAAACGTTCTATGCTAGTTACCGAGGCAACGTAACTAGTTGTGTGCGGAAAGGTCGCATCCTGTTCTGAGTGACCTCTTTCTGCGATAGTCATGCACGCTCTGCTTTATCTGAAGCATGTTTGTCCGACAGTGAAATTTGATCATAGCTTTTTACACACACACACACACACACACACACACACACACACACACACACATATATATATACATGTATATATATATATATATTTATATGTGCGTGTGTGTGTGTATGTGTGTGTGTGTGTGTGTGTGTGTGTGTGTGTGTGTGTGTGTGTGTGTGTGTTGGTTTAAATACTCACTGAGTGCGACGATGTCAAAACTTATTCTTTTTCAGTCAGCTTTACAGCTTTATTGGTACAATAATTAGTGATGTTGCACTTGTAATTTGACGTCACACTGCCCGTTATGTCACGATTATTGGTATGCCATTGATATCAATTGTGGATGTCATTTATCAATTTGATGTTCATTACTGATACATATCACCGTTATTTGTGTGTCACTTGTGATTTGATGTCTCTTACCAATTGGTATCACAATTATTGCAATTATCGATGTTTTATGTAAAATCTGATGTCACGCTTCCTTTGACGTCACATTACTTGTCATGGTCTCCTGGTGTTTATAATCAATTATATAAATTACCGAGGTTTGCTCTGTTCAGGTATTCTTGACATGGAGAGTGCCATACAAGGATTTTATCCGAATTTCCCAACTTTTGAGAATTACTCAAGAGAGGTTATTGACGCCGTCTACATTTGCTTGACATCTGAATAAGTGTGAACGCATTCAAGATCACATATTGATGTACCTGAGAGGGATTTGTATTACCCTCCAGCTATTTTCCCGATCCTTATTAAAGAAATAAAGTATATTATTAACATTATTATGTACCTGATGCGATTGAAACAGTAACGCCAAAGTTGATGTTTTCTTTCCTTGTTACTGAGAGTCAATATCTAGTAGTGCTGTAATGACGATGGCATATCTGATTTGTTTGTGTTATTTTGATAGCAACAATTAAGTGGGAAAATAATAAATTGATGTTAGGAATCTCTTCAGTACTGTGTTTGAGTCCAGTCACTCTTATTCCCATTTTACTGTTACCGTATAAATTTTCACGGATTTTGCCTTTCAGGAATTTAACTGAGAATTTAATTTACTATTTTGGATATAATTCTTATTGAAACAATGCTGAAATGCTATTTTGTTGTGTATTTATTTTCATTGTTTTGTGTAATCAACGAAATTAGCAAAAATAAACAAAGCAAAATTAAGTAAATTTACATTAACCAGTTAGCTAAACATTTTAGCAACACTGACAACACGATGAGGAACAATAGTTTAAGGTCTCTTGCATTTTTTTTTCTGTTTGTACTAACATACATCAAGATTCAGATTCCATGATGGAATTGCATGTGGCCCGTAATCCGGGGCACGAAAACTTCACGAATTAAGCATTTCATTGCAAAAGGAAATTGTATTTCCTCCCAAGATAAAGTCAACTAATTACTGTTGAGTAAAGCAGAGAATAGTTGTGACTCAGCAGTATATGCAGACCATATAATGGGCCAGTCATAACAATTGTCGTATTTATTGTGCACTACTTCACAACTGGTGCCGGAGGCAACGACATAATGCATGACAGTTTCTTCTGTGGTCACCGACGCAACCGGCACTAAATGCCTCGCTTTGACACAGACTGTCATGTGAAGGTACACTCTAACAAAATAAAAGCTACGTCAATAAATCAATCAATCAATCAATCAATCAATCAATGATTGATTGATTGAACAAACAAAGAAACAAACATATAAATAAACAAATAAATAAATAAATAAATAAATAAATAAATAAATAAATAAATAAATAAATAAATAAATAAATAAATAAATTAGTGAATCGATGAATGAATAACTAAATTATTGAAAAGTAAATAAATGATTGAATGAAAGAAAGAAAGAACGAACGAAGGAGCAAACAAACGAGGGTACAAGCAAAGACTGCAGCAAGCATACAAACAGACAAGTAATACATAGCCCGCTGAAGTGTGCAATGAGGTACAGTTATATAAAAAAAATCCCACCAAAATATAATCCAACTACGTTTAAACTTGTTTATACATAAATTTAAAACTGAACCACAGAGTAAAATTCTTGTCTGACATTATCGACAAAAGGTGATTCAAAGACCCCAATTTCAAAATTCTTTAGGTGACATAATGATCTTATCCTGCCATGACATATCGAAACTTGCGGGGTTTTTCAAATCTAGCCCGTTAAAGTAATAGTAGTCTTGGTGGGTGGTGGTGGTGGAGGTGGAGGTGGTGGTGGTAGTAGTAGTAGTAGTAGTAGTAGAGTAGTAGTAACAGTTATGATGATTTCTTTATATAAAATCGAACAGTCACAGTAGGTATATATGCCTCTTGCACAAGAGTCGAATGCTATTTCTTGATACGCATCAACGGAAAATACATGAAATTAAAAAAAAAAACAAACAAGGAAAAAAATGTATATATATATATATCTATGTGCGAAAAATGAAAACGTTACTTTGCTACTAGTACCTGCTGAGAAAAAAGTCTAGACAGACACGTGTAAAGCTTCCAGTGCCCGTCAAGTAAATATATATATATATATATATATATATATATATATATATATATATACATATATATACAAGTAAATACATGTATGTATGTATGTATGTATGTAGGTATGTATGTATGTATGTGTGTATGTATGTATGTATGTATGTATGTGTGTGTGTGAGTGTGTGTGTGTGTGTGTGTGTGTGTGTGTGTGTGTGTGTGTGTGTGTGTGTGTGTAATTTTCAAAGCAACCGCACGCAACCGGGCCCCTTACTCTAAAAAAGAAGAAAAAAAAAGTTCCAACCGTCAGTTCTGGCATAAGCCGCTGTGACAGATCACTTTGATACAGTCACACTTATCAGCGGAAATTTTGCCCGAGGCACTATGACTGGTCTGAAGTGGTTGAGATGGTCACATCTGTACAACCTCGGAGCTCGCCTTTATTATCATAAAAGGCACGTACGTTAAATGTCCATTACTTCAATTCTCTGAGTGACATGTTGCCATATGATAATAATAATAATAATAATAATAATAATAATAATAATAATAATAATAATAATAATAATGATAATAATAATAATAATAATAATAATTATAATAATAACAACAACAACAAACAACAACACCAATAATAATAATAATAATAATGATAATAATAATAATAATAATAATAATAATAATAATAATAATAATAATAATAATAATAATAATAATAATAATAATAATAATAACCCGATGCAAGGAGGATCGACACTCTAATTAATAGCAGGGGGCATGAATACCTTGTCCATGGTGTGCAACCCATTTGCTCGAGTAAGTAGACTTGCTGAGACAAAGTTAGAACTATAAAAGGTGGCTTATCTTTTTAAAAGCACAAATAATTTATTTTGTGCAAATTTAGCAAAAACACTTGATTTGTTAAGTGTCAGAAAGCATAAAGCAGAACCCGGATCTCATCAGCGGTATTTCTTTAACTTCAATAAATTCCGAAATTAATTATACTTTTCCAATCTAGCTAAAACCACCAGGTTTTAGCACCTGAATGTCATATGACGTCATATAGGTCACTCCTGGGTAAAATGGGTTAGGGTAAAGTGGGTCATGTTTTTTTTCTTTCATTGGATTACAATGGGCCTGTCCTGCTTTCAGTTTGAAGAGGACAAAACGTGACAACTTGACACCCCCGTTTCACCATATGTCCTTTAAACTGCAAAACTGTGTCTGGTTTCCCCAACTAACATAATTGAAATTGCTCACATTCTATGTTGCGATGCCAATTTTTTAGACTGACTCAAAGATTACATTGTATCTTAAATATGTTTTAACTGAACATCGGAAAATGGGAGTAAGAAGTAGTGCCCCACTTTACCCGGGTAGAGACCCACTTTGGCCAAATTTTGTTTAAAAAAGATAATACGGATATTTATTTTTTAAGAGGAAAATTCTAATAGCAATTCAAGTTTAAGTAGCAGTGTGAAACTTGTGGTTTAAGAGATGTATGTCTTGGTACAAAACTTCACATACGTTTTTTATGAAGCTTCTTTTCCTAAGGGGACCATTTTACCCGGGTCACCCTTAATTTTCTTGAGCCCTCTGAGGCTACTATATGCGCCTTATAATTTCATACCAGATGAATATTTCCATTCTCAATGAAGGTAAATTGCGTCGATAGATTAGTTTTCAATTTTGGAGAGTAATTAGCATATTAGGGAATTAAACTCGAGTCAATTGACCAGCGTTGTTTGCTCATAGGTAAATTTATGGAGTAACAAGTGCCTCTGGCTGTGCCCAGCTAACGAATTAAACTGACGTCAATGTAGGTAATGTGAAAAAGTGGAGAGTCAACCATTTTAAACATGTTTTAACAGATTTCCAAGTTTCGTAAGTTAGAAGCACATGCCCCCCTTTTATTGGGACATACTGACAACGTCATGGCCCTAGCAGGATAAGTTATGTGCGTCCATATTTGGCAGTCCAAGTATGCTCCTGAAGTCAGCTTTCGTTCAGCGTCAGTTTTTGTGGTACGCTGATCGATTTTAGTCAATGCCTGACTGCGCGGTATGTTCACATTTTAATTTATTCGATATTGGGATGTTTTCAAAGCAGAATTGATATATTTCCATGCTGTTTTGATTAGAAATTATTTCTGACATCACGACGACCGGGCACAAAGTCAGTACCACGAAAACTGTGATGTCCTAAAAAACTGGTGAAGCCACCACACACATAACACCAATCATGTTGTTTTCGAAAAATAATTTTCTGTAGAACATTTCCTGTTTACAAGCGATCATACAACATACAAAATTCAATTGGTTTGTTTTGCAGTTTATCTGATATTTTCAATCTAAGGCATGCGCTTAACCAGGCAATTCTCTCGTAACGCATCAACAGGGGATAATTACTAAAAGTGGAATCTTCATGAAACGGCTATGTATCATGTTATCTCGTAGAGAAAAAAGATCTGTATCTAATCTGACAACAGCAGTCTTTCTGTCATTGTTAATGTTACAGCAGATTAATAAGGAGGCCATCACTAATGCGAAATATAAAATACAATTGGACGCACTGCTATTTCCAGTTATTTATAAAACTTGAATCTGGACAACAGACTGAGCCATATGCACTGAATATTTTCCTGGCTACGATTGATAGATGGTAAGAGGCCCATTAAATAATATTTACCTTAAAACAGCATAAATCTTATCATTACCGATGCTCTGAAATATTTGCAAAATATATACTTTTGGGTTCATATAGTGCAAACCCCCTCAAGATCAACATGGCAGCCAAGCTCTGTGAGTTAGTACGTATTGGATCTCTTGAAGACATAGTATACAAATATATGTGTGATTAGTGTGAAGGGGGAGGTTAATTTATCGAATGAATGTAATGTACAACGTATAATGGGACTTTCCAGTAAAAGTATCACATAAAAATATAGATACAATGCCTTAAAATGACCAGTTGGGGGACCCCTGGTGGGCCCCAGGATAGGAATATTGTGTTTGACACTGAGGTCGCCCCCCCCCCCCCCCCCCCCATGATTTGGATAGCAGCATTGGGCAGAGGGGCCTAGGGCATCTGCTGGGTCAAAGCTGGAGAAAGTTGCCCCGATGGCGCATACAAGTCTGGAACTACCAGAGGGTATTTAGTATAAATACTGGATTCAAAAGTAGCAAAGTGAAAACACAAAGGGAAAGTAATTCGTATACTCAGTATGAAGATCAAGTAGTCATCAAGTGCCCAAAATAACACAAGGACAAATTTTGTCGTAATTCTTGAGTTTATGTAAATTTGTGTTTTGTTTTCGTGAAGAACCTGGTCAGAATAAATCATTGCTCTGTTAGATTTATGGATGGAAGCCCTTGCCTTTGATTCAAAATAATCTCTTATTATTATTATTATCATCATCATCATCATCATTATTGTTATTATTATCATTATTATTATTATTATTATTACCAGAAGTAGTAGTAGTATTTGATAAAATCAATAACTTAATATTGTCTGGGTATATTTTAGTGACTTATTTATTTGGATTATGTAATAGAAACTCTCAGTAGGCATTTGCTTATTCGCATCAAGAAAATAAATGCATTCAGCAGCGGATATCTTACACTGTATATCGTTACACCATGTTATGAAGCTATCAGACTATCTTATTTGCAGTTATGCATGATAATAACGACCAAAAGATTCGCCATTTTAGAGCACACAATAAAATACACACACCTTTCAAATTTATCAGACCACAGAAATCACCAGCGCAACATGATTTCATGACTGGCCAACTGCAAATGAAATGGAATAAATAGGGCGACTCTTGTGGGTGTTATGCGTTTTCCAAGAGTACCCAAAAGCTCTGTACTTCTTTTTGAAGTGAAATTTGATTTCTCCATGAATATTTCCTTGTTCGTGGAAAAATATAGACGTAAAATTTGCCTCGAAGTGAATGGCCAGGTATCCTCGTCACCTGGAAATATGAACAGCACCGTGGACCTCAATTGATTAAAATAAATTCATTGAGGAAAACCATTTACCTGCATATAAGGTTTGCTCCAAGTCTATCGACGTGCAAATATTATGACTAAACAGCAGGAGAAATAAATATTTGCTCACGACAAAACTTACAAAAAAATATCTTTGCGATCACAGAAACTATTCTTATCTCACTTACCTTTTGCGTTGAGGTCCAAAGTCTAAGACTGGGCCAAAGATACATGACTGACGATGGGTGACCCTTATGCATGGTTGCTGCTTCTCTTACTGTTGTTTCAATTGTCTTCATGGAATAGTGCGTTCTTGGCAACGTGATCGGTTAACACTTTCTGGCAGCATAGGCCCACATGGAAATGACCAATATCAATTGCGACTGAGATATGCTTCATATGTTTTCTTGATGTGCATTGTACCGATTTTTTTTTGAATAAATGTTTCAGTAGATTCACGACAGCTATCGTATTGCACTTTAAACTTTTGTTTGTTTATTCAATCTCACACCACCCGGTGTAAAGTAATATCAAGGTCTTTTCACGAAGGGAGTCCCATAAGCCATGACAACTGCCTTGTTACTTTTGTGATCTGTGTGAACCTGTTTCAGAAAATCATATATAAATTTCTGTCTAAGGTACATATGTATGTTAGCTGGTATTTCATATCTTAACTTATAGTACCCGATGGACCCGAAAACAAGCATAATGTTCGCACCTTGAATGACTGCTTTCCCTCATATTTTGGAAGCAATTTCATTTTGTATTTGCAATTGGTATCATGGTTTTGTTCTAAAAGGATAAAAAATCTAATGATAGCGGGATAACTCTATTAACAACAGATTGTCTAAAGAAGCCATCCAATGATCTGCCACAGCTTTGTCAGTTTTTGATGGGGATATACAACTGTTTCAGTCTACCTGTCCGTTGCAGATTCCCTGAGAACACGGTATACCAGGACCCATAATTGCATTTGGGTGCCATTGATCTTACATTCAAGGTCACAGGACCCACATATGCGGAAATCGGATGTATCCAGTCTAGTGGCGATGCCTCTTCCCGTTTCTACTGCCAACTGAAACAAAAGCACTGACACACTTACCCCACTATTCTGAATTTCAACCACAATCAGTCCACCTGTAGTAAGGAAAATCATTTGAGTCACAAAACCACTTCTTTGTCGTTTGATGAACACACACACACACACACACACACACAAACATAAATATATATATATATATATATATATATATATATATATATATATATATATATATATATATATATATATATATATATATACGTATATATATAATTATAATTATGTAATTGGTAACATGTTTTCAAGTGTGCTTCATTCAATATCTAATACTGTGTTTGATGAAATACATCTTGGTTTAGGGCGTCATTTGATCGGTTCAAAGAAGGCACGTCACCACGCGTGCCTTTTCCTGCTTTAAAATCGCTTGACGATTGCACAGAAATACAATCTGAAGGTTAATTCTCCCTTCAATACTCTGTGCACTTGAGCGAATGTTCTAAAAAAATCTGATATCCTTAAAATATCAACTTGAACATGTCATGACGGTGATTAGTGCACCACATGTCCACCAAGGGTTAAAATTGTGGTTGCCTCTAAGCACTGTCATATACCTGTTATTCATTTCGTGAGTTAGGACCTGCATATAAATTTGAAGGAACTCAGTGGACATAATTTATCATCCATTTGCAAGTTATGCTTTGTCTGAGTCAACTGCTCTGCTCGGCGCGCTTTGAACAAAATATGCTGAAGAAAGCTGTTGACCTGAACTATTTTGTTGGTATCTAAAACTGTGTGCCTGCTGGTGCTTAAATGCAATGCCAGTTTACAAGAACATATTCTACCAGCGTTGATTGTTATATCCACTCAGAGTGCATCGACCTTTGTCAAAAGTGCGACACAAAGAGTTAAATGGCAAGTCAATCGCCAAAACTTATGGGATGTCCCTTGTAACTTTGACGACTACACACAAGCTTTTCATCGAATGAACCAGGCTACTGCTTTGTCTGGCAATGTCGCCCCTGGGTGTTTTTGGTGCTTTGTCACCAACACAGGTCTCTGACATTTTCTGCCAATTATATCTAATGTGCACAAATATCATCAATAGTAGTATACATATATTATTAACTCTTCTTGCTGGCCGGAGTCTATATATATCACCCGTCCGGTAATTTTTTGTGTAAATGACAATATTTAATTAATTCCAAATTGTATTGCACGTTTTGAGGTGTCAGTGCATTCCAAAATATGCGGGTAGAGCTCACGTGACAGAGTTGAGGTATTGCAAATTCTTTCAGAACAAATTGTTATAAATGCATGCAATTGCTTTATTGAAAATGGCCATATATTGTTAAATTTTCTTTTCTCCACTTGACAGTATAAAAAGCAGGCTGTCTAGGTGAATTGAAAGCATAAAAAATAACGTAAAATTTTAGACAAATGAAAATTAAAATAAAAATGTCTAGCTTTTTCTAAAACCGAAACAATAACTGTTGTCTTTTGACATGTTTGTTTATTTCTGTATCTCAAAAAGTCAAATGTTGTGCAACATTTTCATATCAACAATACTCAAAAACCAATTAGCGAAGTTCTATATACTCTCTAAGTCCATTTCTGTCGATGAACCTCTAAAGTATAAAAACAGAAAAAGAAAATGTAAATTATTCTACGTTTCACGAATATTTCGTTTTGAATAACACTCTCAAAAATACAATTGGTAAAGCAATCAAACACCTGAACGACAATAACGTGTCTCCAGCGGGTAACCAACAGAAAACGTTTCGAAGCCTGGTATACCCATGTAATTTAAGTAGTCTTCTTCCTAATAATAAACCTCGGAGGCATAAGTTACAGAGGGAAATATAATGTAAAGTTTTTGGAAAGCCATGAAAGAAAGGTTGTGGGGGGGGGGGGGGGGTTCAAAGCACAGATGGCAGTCTCCTATTTTTTATGAAACTGCTTCTGTTTTGGACAGATTTCAGTTGCGTAAACGAAAAGATAGCATATACAGAAAAGTGTATAAAATAAATTTCCCATCTATCTTGTCATTTGATGTCCAGTGGCCGTATTTACAAAGAATTTGATCTGATCGTGACTTTGATTCTAAACTTAAACTGGTGCACCTTTGAACCTGAAGTACTTAATCCTTGGCCTAATATGTACATCATATTTCCAGGAATAAACAATATGTGTTCTGGGCTGCAATACTAACGGTGTTTTCAACATTTTCATTTTATGCACTTAATCTTAGTTCAATCCAGTACTTTATCTTTTAAGCTGGATCAAAATCTGGATCACATTAAGATTAAGCCATAATTCTGAAATGTTAATCGCATGCTATGTACAATAGCCATGAAAGAGATTGGTTCACGCTAAAATTGTTCACGCGACCCAGGATTAAGCGATGTGGGTTCAAAAGGAGTTGATTTTAATTTTGATCCTAAATTTCTCATCAGATTAAAATTCTTTGTCAATATGGCCGCAGGGTATCCACGTAAATATGCAGCAGTTGACACATGGCTGATTTCAGCCTACTACAGCAATAGTACAGTTTCCATAGTCGGGAATCAGGAGAGTAGAGGCTATGCCACAGCCATTAGCCGTGGAAGACGTTTACCATTAAATTAAATCAGAAAACAGACTATATTATAATAAAAAATAGCCTTTGTAAAAAATGACTTCCCACAAATGTCAATGAACGGGTGGTTCTGATGATCTTTTTGTGCCTATTGGGCTGAAGGGAATAAAATTAATAATCATAGAAATATGTCAGATACGATTTAGGTGTAACCATACAAGACCCATTCTAATATCTAACATTCTATTGATCTGTGACGTACGTCAATTTCCAAGTTTCAAACTGTGAATCTTCTCTTGGCGTTCGTTAGCTTTCTTCATTTAGCATACATCTTGTGCTGGCGCATTTTAAACGTTATCGAACGTGTAACGTCTTGCTGTACAGTAAATTCCTTTTTTTTTTCATCGAAAATGTGGTGCCCTGCGCTGGTGTACTCGAACTTCTTTTGTTCAGTCCTGACGTCTTGTGCGAGCGGATTCGCACTACCTTTACTCAGCCTGGATGTAACCCACAGGTGGTATTGGCTGGTTGCGAATCTCAACGGAGACAGTGCCTTTAAATTGTGAAAATGCTGTATATTCAGCATGCTGCAGCCAGGCTTCTTGCAGTAAGGAGTTGCTTCATTGGTTTCCATGCAGGGGCACCCTCTACTGGGCCAGGTGAGAATTACATGCTGAGGAAGTACACTGGCCAGAGCAAAATTCATACACCAGTATAAAGTTGGCATCCAGGTGTTGTTTTGTATTTAAATTGTTACCAATTGTTGAACTAGGAGTCATATGAAATGAATTCACCCATGTTTTTGTGATATTTTACCCTATCAAACACTGTTCGCCAAATTTTTGAAATGCTGAATTTGCAAACTAAAAAAAAGCTAATATGAAAAATGAAAGGATAAATAAATGTAGTCTATTACCACCTGTGACGTCGTGTACTGGAATGTTTTAAAGCTCCTGTACTCAGCATCAAACGTCTTGTGTTGTCGTCCATAAACTTCTTGTCTTTAACCTGCGGTGTCTTATATTGGCGTACTTTGTCTGCCATTCTTTAACCAGTTGTGTCTTGTGCTGGCGTTCTTAACTCCATTCACTCAATTTTTTGACAGCTTCCGTCGGCGTGCTTCATTTTCTTTCTCAACCTGCGGCATCTTGTGTGGGCGTGCTTCAACTTTATAACTGACATGTGGCGCTGTGCTTTTTCTGAAGTCATCTAGCGGCACCACTCTACCTGTCTGTGACGCTGTTTGGACAAAAGATCTATCTTGATGTCCTCGACAGGCCCATTTATCAACCTTGTTCACGCTTAAGAGTGATTCATGTAACACATGACCTTGCTTCTCATTTATAATTTACAGGAGCAACGACATAGGTATCCCTGTGTAAGCGAGCTTTGCTCATTCAAAAACATGCATATGATAGTCAAAGTAAGACAAAAAAATCATATATTTTCCCTTTGTTCCTCACATTCTAAGGAGCGTATCCACCGGTTTTCAAGGAAAGGAAACAAAGTGTTTAACATGACTATTTATCTATTTTAAGGACCACACCCAGAAACCTGTTAGCTCTGGGTTTTTTTTTCTGTTTTGAAAACTTAAGTATAAATTACGCTTTATATGAAG